>CAEGAE010026740.1:0-21616 GCA_903067095.1 Girardinus metallicus
TTAGTCCAGCACTGGGGCATTTAGTCCAGCACTGGGGCATTTAGTCCAGCACTGGGGCATTTAGTCCAGCACTGGGGGCAGCCTGATCAAGTTAAAGTCAGACGTTTCCTCTGCAGCCGAAACATTTCTGTGTTTAGGGCAGAGGAGAGTTTTCCCGCCATTGTGAGGATAATTATGAAAATAAATAGAAACTGTTTTTCTAACTTCAACATCAGACCTACGTTTTATTCACACACAAGTGTATGTTGGGGGGAAAAAAAAAAGTTCCTCCCCATAATTTGATGGAGGGCACAGTTTCACCCCCTGTTATACTTACCGTAGGCCTGATGTTTTAACAACATGGAGGCAGAGGCAGTGAGAATCCGTTCAGTCATTAATAGATTGAGAGAAGTCATACTAGTTTATTTTGCTAGATTGTTATTTTTAGCTAAATATTACTGTTGAGCAGCACAAGCAGGCCTCCTGACTCACAGATTAAAAAACCTGAGGAAAAAACTTGGAAAAAAAAAAACTCAAAAAGGGCACTTGAAGCATCAAAAGTAAAAGGGGCAGGGACTCACCCCCCTCTGCATGTGCCTGACATAAAAATTAATTTGAATACCATCTCTAGCAAAAGAGATTCATGACTGATACTGATGTCTGTGAAGGCTCCTGATAATCTTGTTTGTGTCAGATTCGTCGCGCGCTCCTGCAGCTGCTGTTCCCAGAAAAAGCCTTCCACTGGCTACGCCATATCGCCATCGCTGTGTGCCTGCTATTCGCCGTGAACCTGCTGGTCATCTTTGTTCCCAACATTCGAGACATTTTTGGGATTACAGGTGAGGTGATAGAGCTGTAAGCAAAACAAAGACTAAAGCTTTTGCTTCTCCAGAATAACACAGCTGCAACTTCATAGAAACATCTGGCAAAAGACCATGAGCCATTTCTCCTACAACGACTGTGACGTTTGTCTTGGTTGTATTTAGTGGTATTTGCCCAGAATGCCATGCAAAAGCAGTTTGATTCTTGCTTTTGGAGCAGCCTCTGGTCCACTTGACTTTAACATATGCATACCAGAGTTCACTTGAACTGAACCGGTGTGTTGGGGGAGCAGAGCTGCTTTTTTTGGTCACCATCAGTTTGATGGCTACAATGGCGTATCAGGGCCAGTGTAGATAGAAAAAAGGAAGAGTAAATTTCCAATAACAAACTCAGAATTTTCGAGAAAAAATATGGAAATTTCTGCGTTCCAAAAGTCGAAAATGTTCAACTTTACAAACTCGGAAATGTAAAAAAAAAAATTTTTGTTTTTACTTGTTTTGGCTAGAATTTCTTCTGGTGGAGGTTTACTCCTTTTTTTTCCCTTTCTATGGGTCTATGCACCATTATAGATTGCACATTCACTTCCCCAAACCAACAAAATGTTTTAGGCAAACATACTAGATTTTTATTAAATTGGACTAAGTAGGGCTGGTGTGAATACTCTCTTAGAATTAAGCTAAAACGGATTAAACAGTTGCATTGTGATTTCATAATTAGCTATCTATTAAGCTAAGCTCCTAATAGGTTTCTTGTGGCAGTAAGATGAATTGTTGTGTCTAATCCTCTTGTGCAGGGGCGACCACTGCTCCCACTCTGATCTTCATCCTTCCTGGGCTCTTCTACATTCGAATCATTCCCAAAAACCAGGAGCCCATGAGATCCAGGCCAAAGATCCAGGTACATCTCTCTGAACCCTGTCGTGAGCAGAGGACTTGCTCAGAATGACAGAGTCAGTAAAACATTGATGTTAATGGCTATCTGCTGTCTTTCAGGCTGCTTGTTTCACCACTTTGGGTTTGATCTTCATGATCATGAGTCTGACCTTCATCGTACTCGATTGGATAAGCGGAGAAAAGCGAAGTCTCGGCGGCCATTAACACATTCCCTCCCTGACCTTTTACCTATTGCTGTGTCTCCCTCTTCCAGGACTCTTCAAGAAAAACAATTTTTTCATCTAAAGATGAAAACGTCTGTGAGACTGACATTATTCTGGTTAGGGCTAGCTGTTCCTCCACTGTGATGGGGGAAATTTCAACGCTGATGCTGGGATAACGTTCGCTGCACATGTTTAACTTGCAGTATTCACGATTTCCGACGGACCCTCAACCACAGAAAGCTTAGTGCTTTTCCTGAGGCTAAACGTGGCGTTTTATTAGCAACGGTTTTAAAAGTAAAACTCTACGACCAAAAACGGGGAGCAATCTTTTTTTTTTTCTGATGACGTTTCATGACGAAAATTTGCTTATTTACAGAATGATTGTGAAATCAATCCGAGATGGTGCTTAAAACCTGGTGAACCTTAAAGTAATCTGAGTAAAGGGCGATCTTAGGTCAATTTGCTCTTATACACCTGTGAAGAAATCAATGTCTTTGTTTTGTAATTCTGTAGAAAAAGACACAAAACACTACAAGAAAACTGTGAGCCAAAAATTAAAAACCCTTAAGGAACTGTGAATGTGTTAATTTGGTTTGTTTGTGAATATTCTTAAATAAAATGTATAAAAGAATACTTGTCTAATTATGTCACTTTATGCACCAAAGAGTCAACATACTGTTGGTCTGAATATCACCTGAGGCAGATTCGGTCTTTGAATCAAAGTGTCAAAGTCACGCAGCCAGATGCAAAGATCTAATTGCAAAATACGGTATTTGCTCAAGAGCCACGGCTAATGTTTAACCAATAATAAATGAGCAGAAGCTTAAAGCTGTTGATAAAATTAAGCCTGTTGTTGTCATCTCCACTTTCAACTTTCTGACCCACATGCAAAAATCATTCAGATAAGGTTGAAACGGTAAGTTCGGTAGTTTGACAACTGGCCACAGTAGTCCACATAAATAACACAGTGAAATCACTGGCCAGATGTAGGGGGAAAGAGGCAGCGGTTGGATGAATCCAGAGAATGGTCATGAAGATATTTGAGAACGTGTGCTTGTTTTGAGCTTGCAGATTGTGGCTGTGAATTGAATCAGAGAAACGTGAAACAGGATGGAAACTTTGTTCTCCTATTTCAGGTGTGGGTTATGGTGAACCAATCAGGGTTAGCATAAGACCAAGGAAGAGGGAAAGACAAAGAAGGCAAGCTTCTCGTGACGAGCTTGAGAAGTGATTAATTCAAGTGATTGAGTTTTGGGTGTAAAGATGTGTAAAGGATTACAGTCAAGAGCAGATGCATGGACGGGACATGTCAGAGGAATTGTTTTACTAATTTGGAGTGGATGAGGTTTCCCTTGTAGCCCAAATCTGGAAACTCATGGAGCCAGGAAGTGAGAAGGATTGTTTTGTTTTGTTTATGGCCACCCTCTAGTATTTGCAGATCAACTGACAGGCTCCCAGAAAGTTTGGTAGACAATGTAATGTCCTACTATCGTCTTCCTTCCTCCAGCACCAAGTCTCGTACACCAAATCAGGGGTTCCTCTGAAGTCTGTCTGGCCTGGAGGAGAGAACCTTGGCAGAAGAGGTTGGCATGCCAACAACGTTTCTCAAGCTCTTTCCCCGTTTCTCTCTCATTAATCCTCAATTCAAAAGGTTAGAGAGCGTAATTCTTCCAGTGACTTGGACTTATCTCTGCTGCCCAGCTTATTCTTTAATTGTTTAGGTTATGGATAAAAGCTCAATGTTTTATTATTTTCTAGTCATAACCTATCTTATAACCCCCCACCAAACATTGAGCCAGGTTCGAGCGTTTTTCCCGTTAAAGGAAGGTTTTCCTTTCCGCTTCGGGCTACATGCATGCTCAGTATAGATTGCTGCAAATCTGTGATTCAATGGGGTCAAGCAGAATTTCTTTAGCCTGAAGACTTTTTACTGATTTAACAGACATATTTTTTTATGACTAGGATCAATTTTTAATGTAATTGACTGCATGTATGATAGGATTTTCTTTTCTCATAGGGAACCTTGAGATGACATTTGTTATCAATTGAAGGCACAGAAATATACCGAATCAAAATCTGCCACAAGCACGAAGAACTCTGGGGTATAAACGTACATTTCAAATAACTGTCGCTGTATGAATTAAGTCGGATACAAAAAAGTAAGTCCATGGATCAGTAAGGCATCTTTATTTAAGCTGGTACCATGTATACAATACTCTGCTGATGAATCTAGAAAACATTTCCATTTAACTACATTCAAATTTCATTTGTTCGACATTTTATGCTCAAATGTGATCAAGAAAGAACACATAACGTCTGAAAATCAAACATCAATTCATGTATCAAACAATTTGACACTAAAGAAGAGCCTCTGCAAACAGATCATGAAGCCACCGTATACTGTCCAGAGTCCCATTTCACAAAGCAATCAAACCAGTGGATGGACCATCAGAGCTCCTCTGTAGATTCAGTTTGAAACAAACAAGACAAGATCCATCTCTGATTAGCATGACTGGTCTTTTTTTAACGGTACAAAAACCAGCTGGTCTCCATGCTAGCGAACCTTAGGCTCTACAGCATCTACCTGAAGAGCAGCTCCTGTCCTGTTCAGACTGCTTTAAACCACTGGCTGTTGGCGTCGGCGTAGCAGAGCCTCCTCTCAGCCCTCTCTGACTTTGGCAGCTAGTGCAGAGTTCTCCTGTCGGATTGCTTTGTAGTCGTCCATGATCCTCTCCAGGTTGGTCACGGTTTTGTTACAGTTTTCTGTCTCAATCTGCAGACAGAAAACGGTCAGACAACAATACATCAGTCAAAGTGAAAAGAATTTCTATTCGCCCGATAACAGCCACATGGCAAAAAGCTGCCGCTTGAGGTTTTGTATGCTTGAATTTGGATATCCAGCAAAAATAACGTCAGTCTCAAAAAACAAAAAAATTGTCAGATTTGTTACTTGACGCTTTAAAAAAAAGTAGCTAGAGGGGTTTGAAAAGGCACAAGATATAACAATAAAGTCGCTAAATTAGTGAGTTAAGGATGTATCGATCCACTTTTTTCACTTCCAATAACCAATACAGACATGTGGGGTTTAGTGTCTGATGATACCGATCCATTATAGAAAAACTAAAGCTAAATCAACTTAAAACGTTTGTTTCTTTTCAACAAAGAATTAAGTGCACTGAATTACACATTTATTTGATAACTCTGCACACTTACAAACACCAAGAGCTTCACAAAAACGTTGTTCAGTCAGTGCAGTCAGTGCAATTACGAGTATAACAGTGTAAAATAAATCATAAAGAAACTGAAAAAACAGTAGGTTGACCACCTTGGTCAAACATGTACAAATAAACTCCAACAGACCTTTTTTCAAACGGTTGAAAAAGTGAAATTAGTCTTTCTAAATATTATCTGGATTGGGCACACTGTCACGACCTAGAACTGTTTTCAATACGGGGTCGATACAAATAGTGAAATTGAATTGGTGCATCTGTAGTGCAGACGTGGCCTGGTGGGTGGGCCTGTCAGTAAGCCGTCTCTCACAACAGAGCGAGGACGGCAGAGGCCGGTTTGTAAAAATATACTAACTTGGTGGATAAGACTGGCTCCACACGGTAACGTCGGCATCACCACAAATGACTAGGGGTCCATTGGTGTGTACATTTTACTCAGACTTTTCCAGACTTTGTTTAAGGTTGTTACCATATTTCAAGATATTTAATGAACTTTAGCAGAAGATCATTTGAGTAAGGGAGAAAGAAAGTGGCAGATGCAGTTGACGGTTTCAGCACAAAAAAAGGAACATGAGCTAAGTCTGCTGAAGCTTACTTGTTCCTCCAGATCTCGAATCTCTCTCAGAATTGTTCCCGTGTCCTCAATGGTTTGGATCAGCTGGTTACAGTTCTGTAGTGAATGACAGAGACATAACAGGAGAGTGTTTCCTGACACAGATGACAGAAAGATCAGGGTCTCGGACACAGTGACACACCTCATGTAAGGCAGCCAGGTACTTGTAGGATTTGCGGACAGACTCATCTTTCTTGGCATCCTAAACAGAACAGCAGCAAAGGGATTTATTCTTAAATGAAACGAAAAAGAGATACTTTATCGATTCTTGGAAGTAGCTGCATGTAAAAAAAAAAAAAAGATAAAAGATAGTGTGATTGAAGATTTTTGCAAAGTGTCTACGAGAAGTTAGAGACGAGCCTGCTACCTTAAAGACCAGCTCGTCAGTCACGGCAAACGTCCGGTCCAGTTTCCCAGTGAGGTTGTTGATCTCCTTCTGCAGCTCCTTGGTGTCTGACAGGATCTGAGGAGATCACACAAGAAGTTGGTAAGAGAAAAAGCAACGGAGGCACAACAGAGTCCAAATTACTTCTCCTCAACGTAATGTGACTCACTCCATGAGTGCTAGAGATTTGTGAATTAGCTTGTGCTCTACACCAACTTCTTCAAATCTTACCTTAGTAATTTCCTCCTTCTGTTTTTTGATATTGCCAACAATCTCTAGAATTCTCTGCGTGTACGCTGATCGAGACACGTCCTGGGGAAGGCTTTCCAATTCAGTCACCTTCAGAGGTAGAGAAGAGGGACAAGGCTGACTCACACACACCCAGTATTAAACCAATCTGGTCAAACATTAAAAAAACCACATGAATAAATAAACTTTTGAGGGGTCGTTTCAGCATCAGTCGGGCCAACAGTCGGGCCATCACGTCGCATTTGACTTAAAGCTCCACATCTACAATATGCCCACTGCCTACAGCTGATCTAAGCTACTTCACACCACTAAAGGTCTAAAAGATTGCTTCAGATTTAGATTTGATTTATTGTCATTGTACAGTAAGCTGTGCAACAAAATCAAATGAAAATTTAGCTTTTTGTGACGAACCGGAATACAGGACGTTACTTCCTTGACCCAAACAAAGTCAGGCATGTCAATGGGGGGATGATTCTTTGCATTAGTTTTATCCTCAGCATCCCTTTAGCTCTGTGATGGTTTTCTGGTCTCAGCAGTGTTAAGCCTCGTTAAGTAACAATATTTAAGTATAACTGTGATATTTTTTTCTTTTGGTTTAACAGCTTTTGCAGAGCATCAAGACAAAGCGGTGGCTCGCTGGAATTATTACGTAATCCTGCGGCTCAAATTTGGTATTGCTACAGGACATTTCTCATGTATTTCTATCATTTATATTTTATACGTGTTCCAAATATTTTGACAGACAATGTCTTCTGTCATCAGTGCAGTTTGCACCTATTTTTGAAAATGCCCTAAACTTAGATGCAAAAACAGCACCACAAACTGCACTGCATGTGGTAAGTTATTAGACTTGCATGTCCTCCTTCCAGGATTTTGAGCTTTCTGATTATCAGCATGTGTTTTGCATATTCACAAAGGTAGACTCGCTAAACAGATTGCGTCTGCTATTCTGATTATTTTGCGTGATATTTGTAGATCAGCTGCAGTGATGGCACAGTTACTTTGAAAAAGTAACTTTAATCGGATTACGGATTACTCCTTGAAAAAGTAACTGTTAGATTACTGACTACTAGATTTGGAAAGTAACTAAGTTACATTAGAAGTAATTTTTTTAGTTACTTTCAGCAGCTGCTAACCACAACGCTCTGCCACCTGTGGAAATTACATTGATCTTTGCCAAAACTTAAATGTAATTTATTTTATAATGGTAACATCAACAATGTGTCTCCACTTATAAGGCTGAACTGAGGAGGAGATTTTTCAATGGTTACAACAGTACAAAAAAAAAAACTTTAGTAATTTGTGTGTTCCAGTATAGTCTGGAAAACTCTAAGAAGGATTTTAACTGGAGAACTGGACTGGTTAAAAATTAATAAGTTCAAACACCTCTTTATGAAAACAAAAAAAGGGCTTCTTACTTTTCTAAAATATAAACTGAAAATCTGCTTTTTTTTTTCTGGGCGACTGAGTGATGGAGATCCTCCCTCTACTGGGGGAGAAAATGCTTTGTTTCAAAAATACTAATTTTGACTAAAGATAAGTGAGAAGAAACCCAACATCTGGAATTAGTCATGAGCCATATTGCACTGTGGTACAGCTGCGACTAGGGACGCACGATATATTGGAACCAATATCGGTATCGGCAGATATTAGTCAGTCTTTAACATATTGGTCTGATTTTAAAAAGCTGGTCTGATAGTAATAACTGGTGTTTATTTCCATCTTGTTGCTCTTTTGTTTCTGGAGGAGGCTGCTTATGTGATATTTGTTTGGTCTAGTAACAGAGATGGTGCTGCAGCGCATAACTGTATATAATATAAAATGGTTACTGGCCCAAATTTTAACATCGCTAGATATCCCTCGCTGCAACTCTTCTCTTGTCTCACAAACAGGAATGCATACATTGCACAATCATAACAAGAAAGCCACTAACGAGGCAGAATTAGCAGACATACCAGCTGTTTGTATGACTCTTCTTTCTTCTTCGCCTCCACTGTGGCCGTACGGATTTTTTCATGCAGAGACTTGATCTCTGAAAGCTTTGTGGAAGACTCAAGCTGTGGAAGACAAAAGCAACATCAGCACCACCAGAACTGGCTGAGCAAAGGTTATATTTATTCCACCACTCACGTCCTTGGTGCTGCAGATTTCTTTTAGTCTGCGATGTTCTTCAATAAGTGGAGCGCGATGTTTTTCCCACTGAGATGCCAGATTTACCACCCGGTTGGCACCGGCCTCCACCTGGGACTGCAGGGCCGAGCAGAAACAGGCGAGTGAAGAAGAGCTTCTCTGAGGCTGGCTAAGAGTTTCCCAGATCCTTTCTTACCTGGAGCTTCTGCAGGTTGTTGTCTGCGTCCGGCAACAGATCAATAGTTTTCTTCTTTACCTGCATCTTCTCCTCATTTTTAGTATTTTCCATCTCTCTCTGCTTCAGTTCATCAAATACCTACCAGCAAAGCAACTTTTTTCAGTCAATATGTTTCTAATATTTTTAACGATATAAAGTTGACACCAGTTATCCCGGACACAAAGGGTAACTGTTTTTTGGGGTTTTTTTTTTCTTTCATCCATACCGCTTCCCGCCCCCCCTGCAATGGCACTGCCCCCCGCCCTGCAGCGGGCGCTCCCCACACTTTGGGAACCACTGCATTAGTGTATAATTGTAGAGTACTTTAGCTGTTTTTCCTTTTGCTTTTCTTCTGTTCTTTTTGAGTTTTTTGCATTTCCTCTAATTCATGTAAAGCACTTTGAAATGCTGAAAATGTGCTATATAAATAAAATCACCCTTCCTTACCTGTGGGGAAGAAGGACATCTAAATGCTGTGTGAAATACCTGAGCATTAGTGACACTCATGTGCTTCATGTCTGCCACCATCTGGTCGAAGTCACTGCAGAGCTGCTGAAACTGCTGCTGCAGGGCAGCTAGCTCCTCCTGCTGGCGGAGCTGAGCATCACCCTCCGACTGCCGCCCCGTGTGGACTGGGCTTGTTACAGCTGCAGCCTCCTGCAGGAGCAGCACACAGTTGGCACTGAACCCGTTCTGCAGAGCTCCGTCTACTCGTCCGGAGGCGCTCACCTGTGTGAAGGTAAACTTCTGAGTGTGTGTGAAATGGCTGCCCTTGGTAAGGACGGGGTCAGAAGGGGTGGAGCCTCTGAAGGTGTGCAAGAGGTCAGACAGCTCAGAGGTGGAGCGGGAAACACTGAAGACACTTTCGGGAGACGGCGCGGCGGCAGAGCGCAGCTGCTCTTCGATGCGTTTACGCAGACGGGTCAGCTTCCTGGAGCGGTACTCCTGTTCAACACGCAGGAAAACAACGTCAGCAGCGAATTACACATCACACACCTGCAGAATTTAAAGCCTGACATTTCTGAGATAGGCACCATTCCTCAGCTGATCATTTGAATAGCTCTTTGGGAATGACCTTTATGAAGCCAAAAATGAATCACTCAATACCTCCCTTCATTGAAGGGTGAAATATTTGAATGTTTTCAATAACTTGGTGTGATCCCCTTGGCTTCATCAACAAGAACAGATTCTGTGACTGGATGTAGTAAAATCCAAACTGTTTCTAGATGATGTGAGATGTTCACTACTAGGGAAGAAAACCAAGAACAGATTTAAGAATAAGGATGTGTCAATGGTTTAATATTCGCATCGACAATGCAGACATGAGTCAGACTATTGATGTTAGTGATGAATTTTTAAGGCTCCGTGGAAGACTGTGTCAGCGTATTTAAAGGTTTTTGACAATGAATTTATATAAATGACATCTCCGTAATCAAGCAAAGACATACGAGCTCAAGACACTGGTGTTTTCTTAGCCTCATTGGAAAGACAAGATGTAACTGGAGAGAAAATGTTTCAGCTTCATTTTTTCCCCACCAGCTGTTTAAGCAGGTTTATAGCACATTCCAGGAACAAGGCAATTCAAAGTGATTTACATGAGAACAGAAAAGAACAAAAACCAATATATCACATTTCTCTTCTTTTCTCTATTGCACTCAGTGAAGGCGGACTCTCTTTTTCCTCTGCTCCTTCCTACCCACTTCTCACCCTACGCTGCTACGACTTGTGCTGCTTTTTTTTTTTTTTTTTGCAGCCTCTGTTTGCATATCCGCTGAATCTACAAACATCTACAGAACAGGAACATCTAATTATAGAGTCAATCAACCCAAAACTGGAGTAAAAACCATTAGTTCTATCAAAAACAGAGAAGCTCCTGGTGTACAAACTCCTTTGTATTATCCGATTACTTATAGAAATTGTGGAGTACTCATTATTTAGACCAATATTATACTTTTTAGATTATTACACAGAGCAAGTTCCATTAGTTTTTCCAGATAAATTCCTTCTAGCTTATAACTTATGGAGTTTGGCTCAACATTTAGCACCATCTACTTCATCAAACACGGAGAACCAAACATTTAGGTTTATGCCAATATTTTTCTCTCCTTTTGCTCGCTCCGTAGGTTTATTGTTTTGTTTGTACTCCCTTCTAGTTCATGTAAAGCACTTTGAACTGCCTTGTGGCTGAAAATGTTCTATATAAATATAATTACCTTACCTTACGTTGCAGTATAATAAAGGAAAGTAATAAAAAATTGGAATACAGGTAAAATCAGTGATGGCCAATCTACTTAATGCTTGAATGGTGATGTTGTAATGTAGAGCAGCGTATGGTAACTAATACCCTGAGCTGGTGGGAGCATGTAGACATTAAATAGGAGGGAGTTTTGGGAAACCCCACATGTGACTAAATCAATCTTCAAATGATGAAAAGTGTTAAATAAATGGAAAATTTCAGTGGATGCTCACACACGACACAGCTGATTGTGTCCTTTAATATGCTGGACACTGAGATGGAAACCATGCAATGACGAGACAGAAAAAGAGGAAAAAGTATTCATCCCCTCTGATAACATTGCAACGCTTGTTCTCAAACATGGGGACATGGAGGGATTTTCTGACACGGAGCAGCTCTGACCTGTGGTGTGAGGCGGGACAGCAGGCCCTGACTCTTCCACTCCGTGTCCCACTCCTGAGCACTGCTCAAGTCCGCCGTGTGTTGCTCCAAGATGGACGACACCATAGAGGTCTGACTGGGAAACTGAGCGGTGACAGGAAGGAGGAAGTCTCTCTGGTAGTCCTTCACCTCTGTAAGCGCAGCGCACATGAACACTCATTTCATTCATACTAACATTTTTATTAAGCTAATGCTTTATCCTACACAACATGTCAAATCTGACAGCAAGATTTATACTGAATAAAACAGATGCTCAATAGGCAGTCCTGATGAAGTCTAACTCCCTCACTCAGCAATTTTGTTTGCAACCATTATGATAAGGTGCAGACTTCAGTGTTGGCCATTTAGATCATTTTTTGACATCCAAGCTTTTTTAAATCAAGAAGTCTAATAAACTTACAAATACATAAAACTGTTTCTGCCTTTCCTTGCAAATTAAATGCAATCTAACACTAAGCTCTACATATGAAAAATAATAGAGAAAATGAGTCAAGGACACAAGTTCTACACTAAAAATTAAAGGATGAATGGAAAGGCAGGTGATTCCCATTACATCTAGTGTAAAACTAACACAGAAGAACACCATGCTGACATTCGGACATGGTAGTGGTCACATGATGGAGCTCTGCTCTACTGCAGAATATCCTGAAGGAGAATGTTTTGCTATCAGCTTGTGATCCTGTGCTCAAGCACACTTAGGTTATGCAACAGAATAATGATCAAAAGCGCACCAGTAATTGCACTGCTACTTGGCTCAAAACACACAAAAAAACTCAAGCAAAATGAAGGTTTTTAGAGTGGCCCAAACAAAGTCCAGACTAAAATCCCACAGAACTTCAGTAGCATCACCTTACACAGCGCAGATCTGCAAAGAAAAGTTAAATACTTGATGCTAAGAGTGACACAAACAGTGATCAGGTTTATGGACAGTAAATTTTTCACAAATCATGTCAGAAGTAGTTTTTGGATTTACACGAGTGACTTTGTCAAATTTTTTTGATGATCTGAAACATTTAAGAGACATGAAACCCAAATTGAAAGGAATGTGAAAAGGGATAAATGATTTTTAAACTACTTTACATAGTTGCAACTGAAGAAGAAACCATGATGAGTTTGAGGTGAGGTGGTAAAACCTGCATCATTCAGTACAACTCAAACCCATAAGAATTATGTTGCAGCAGAGGACATACCTTTGAGATACTTCTGGCCGTTAGTGCAGTGTGGGGAGCTGAGTGGACGGACGTGGAAGCTGTGTGATGCTGCTTTATTCTAAAACACAAGAAAACAGGTTTCAGCAAAGATGGGAACGTTTGCATCCAGCTCTGAATGTCTGTGTACTTTCAGGCAGTTTGTCTTTTCGTTTGAAACGAAAAATGAAAAAACAAAAATAGACTAATTCTTTTGTTTTTCGTTTACTAAACCAAAATCAAATAACGGATCAACCCGGCTCGTTATCAAGTTTCTTATTTTGGTTTAATAAACAAAAAACGAAATGCCTGAAAACACATGGACCTCTGAAGCTTCCAGTTGGCTTTTTGCACTGTATCAGATCAGCCTTTTAAACACTTTAAAAATATATTTGAACAAAGTTACAGTGCTCAGTAAATTTAAATACAAAATTCAAAAAAGTTGTTTCATTCAGACTATGTACAAAGACAACATTTAAAATGGAGAAATTGAAAAAAAACAAACAAAAAAAAAAGGCGACGACAAGTGGAACATTTAGTGCAGAAAAAAATCTGCACTGATTCCGATTTTAGCCGATAATGAATCTCGTCAGAAAACTCAATAAATTTATCAAGAAAGTAGCTAAGTTTGCAACAGGGGGGTGACTATTATTAACCACACACATATAGATGTGACCTGGTGGGCGGATCCGTCAGTCAGCATCTCTCTCACGACAAGCAGACGGGGACAGTGGCTTTGTTTTTAAAATTTTAGACGTAGATAAGATCAGATTCTCACGTAAGGATCGGCCAATCACTGATCTCCCAAAGTTAAGAAAATTGGGGATGATTTATCAGCCGTACAATTTACCGGTGCACCTCCCAAACCCAGACTTGAAATGTATATTGCAAGTCCTGATAAGCTGTGTTAGATACTTAAACGACTAAGTGAACTGACCACCACTTGATCTCTTCAAAAATCTATTGAACATAACGAAGCACAAATCCATGCCTCCCAAATCAGAGGCAGAGAAGAAAAACTATACAAAGTGTAAAGACAATGTCGAAATAATCAAATCGGAGGCTACAATTCAGTACGAACTGCAAGTACTTATCACACAGAGGAAATTTGTTTTATTATTTTTACATTGCTTTTTTAAAGGGAAAATTATTTGACGACAGTAACCTGTGAAGTTGTAGGTTTGTCAATCAGCTGTCTGTACAAACCTGGCAGATGAAGCTGGCGGGACACCTAAAAGGTAGAGGCCTCAGACTGAAGAGGCAAAGGGAGCACGTAGCAGCCAGGTGTGACAGAAGGAAGGACTGCGTGATCAGCAGGTGACAACGGACCAAACGGAGCGATCAGCAGAAACAACGTGTTACATTGCAGATGTCAGATTTCTGACATCTGCAGGGGCAGCGTGTTGGGAGGGCCGCGGAGGAGATCGGCTGCTTTATGAACAATGCTTCTGGCCAGCGGTTGTTTGTATTTGCGGGGCTACAGCACAGCGGAACCTCCTGGTGAGTGAGGGGCACGTTGTGTGTGACGTGGAGGAACAAAGGGTGGAACAAAGAGGCTATTTCTCCAAGATTTGACTGCCATGATTCCAGCTTTTTTTTTTTAAAGGTTTTTTGACTTTACTACCTTTATTGGGGAGACAGGAAAGTAGGGTAACGAGAGAGAGGGAAGACATGCGGCAACGGTTGCCAAGCCGGGAATCGAACCTGCGACGGCCCGGTAGAGGGCTGTGCTAAACCTCTGCACAACCACAGCATGATTCCAGCTTTTTGAGTCCTTTAGTTGAAAACAGAGAACAATTTCAACCTGGATTCAGGACAATTTGGATTATTTTATGGGGTTTTTAGCTTTTTTATTATTATTATTATTTTTGAAGCATTTTATTGTATAATTTAAAAAAAAAAAAAAAGAAAAACAAGTTCAAAACTATTTTTTCCTGTGGTTCTCCTGCTGGGAATAAAATTATTTATTCAAACCCAAACAGCCTCTGCCTCCGAGGGTTCTGACTCACTGGCTCCGCCTTGTTGTCATCAAACTCGTTGGCCTGACATTAAGACGCATCAGCTTGGTGCTGACATATTTACAAAAATGTATGCTATGAATACATGTTGGAAGGACAGGGCTCACAAAATCAAAGGAAGTAAGAATAAAGTCACCAGACTGAAGACCAAGCACAACTAGGGATGCACAATATATCGGCGGTAACATCGGTGTAGGCCGATATTAGTCATTTTTTAACACAACGGTATTGGTTATTAATCAAGACCACTTGACAAAGGAGAACGTCAAACTGTTTAAAAGGACGTGTGAAGAAATGGCCTGTCCTGGGTAAATTAGTCAAGCTGTGTGCAGCAGATGCATTATCAGCTACTGCTCTCACATGTTGACATACCTGAGTTTCACAGTGTAATGGCAACCTGCAGTTTAGAGGCACCCAGGAAACAGCCAGCTGGCTGTTGATTGCAGCAGCGATGGCTCTATGGAGGACAGCCAATTTACCTGCAGGAAGAGAGAATAACTCTGGTGAAGGACTTATGAATACACAGTGATGGCATAGTTACTTTGAAAAAGTAACTTTAATCGGATTACTGATTACTCCTTGAAAAAGTAACTTGGTTAGATTACTGACTACTTGATTTGGAAAGTAACTAAGTTACATTAAAAGTAACTTTTTTAGTTACTTTCAGCAGCTGCTAACAACAACGCTCCGCCACCTGTGGAAATTGCATTGATCTTTGCCAAAACTTAATTGCAATTTGTTTTAGAATTGTAACATCAACAATGCATCTCCACTTATAAGGTTGAACTGAAGAGGAGATTGTTTAATGGTTACAACAGTACAAAAAAAAAAACTTTAGTAATTTGTGTGTGTTTTTGTGTGTTCCAGTATAGTCTGGAAAACTATAAATAGGATTTTAGACTCTCTTTGCCATTCTGGTTCAAAACTGTGGAGCCAAATTGGCCTCATAATCACTAAAAAATAAATAATAAAAACTGAAAACAAGGTGCAAAATAACACTTCAGGTTCAAGGGATTTGTTGTGTCATGTGTTTACATATGCAGGGCAGCATGTTATTTTTCAAAACCAATCACACAAACGGATCGATGAGGATGTTCTCAGTGGACAAAAATATGACACTGACAAATTTGAGCAGTATTTTAAGACAGAATGTGGCTGATTCCTCTCTCCTGTCATCTGAAGCCCCGCCCCCATGCCAGACAAGGCCAGAAGTTTGAAACTGGAAAAAAATAAGTGTAATCTAAAAAATAGCCGTGGACACTGTTGAAGTTTTAAATTGGCCTTGACTTATGTAATGCGCCAGTTCAACGCTATGAAGCTTACGAGAAATTGTCTGCACATTACCGTTTCCATGGGAGCGCGGGCAAAATATTGCACACAGCCTGTGAATCCTATATACAGGTGATGTACAGAACATTAATATTCAAACAAACCACTCTCAGTTTGTCATTATGAAGCGTGGTCTGTATTTTAAGATAACATCTGAATTGGATTCATTTTGGAATAAAACATGTCAAAAGCGAAGTGCAATGACACACTGTAACTAAGCGATAGTCGATACTTGTCATATTTTTTCTCAAATAAAAAGGAATAAAAATATTCACACATTTCACAGCTTCCATTTGTGTTCCTTTTGCTTTGACACGCCAGCAAAGCTGCACGGCCTGTACATATGTAATATTAGACTTCTTGAGGATGACAGCTTTTTATTTTTAATCGTTGGCCGTGTACCTGTGGGCTGGTCCGAGGCCTCAGAGCTCTCCCTGGGCATTTTCTCCACCAGGTACATGAGTAGCGAGCGAATCTCTGGCTCGTTACTGTATAGAAAAGTCTGGTAGCCAATCTCTCCTTTATAGCCGACGTCCTGGAAACACACAGATAAAAGCGTCAGAAGGGTATACTACACAACAAGAAGAAAACAGGCAAGATGTGAGAAAGTTAGTGAATTTTGTAATATGACTTGTATTCTGTAGTTTTAAAGTGCTAAATGTAAGACAGATAATGCTAATTTGAGATTCGAAGTTTATAGTAGCTTCAGGACATAGACTATATAACACAGAAGCAAAGGAAATTGTTTTATTTCTGCATCATAGTGAAAATATTTGTTTGACATCAAAATAACAGGTTAGTATTTCAGCTAATATTTCCATGAAATAATTGTATTGTCTGATCACACATGAGCACTTTTTGGGCAATGTGCAAGACGACCGGCAGAGAAAAAGAGACGCTCCTCTGTCCTACACTCATTACCTGTATCCATATATGAAACTGTTCAAAAAACAGTTTCATACATGGGTGGAGGACAGAGGAGCCTCTTAAGGAAGAAGTTACAGGTCTGTGACAGCCAGAAATCTTGCTTGTCGGTGACCAAATACTTATTTTCCACCCTTATTTGCAAATGAATTCTTTAAAAATCAGAAAATGTGATTTTCTGAATTTTTTTTCTCATTTTGTCTCTCATAGTTGAGGTCTACCTATGATTGTCAATTACAGGCCTCTCTCATCTTTTTAAGTGGGAGAACTTGCACAATTGGTGACTAACTAAATACTTTTCCCCCCCACTGTAAACTTTGAGACTGCTGGCCAGAACCCTACAAACTGGGTGCTGATGGGGGGGATTTCACTATGAAAAGATTTCCTCGCAATTCGGTTCATGCTAACATATTCTGCAGTATTGTAATACAACCTTGCTGTTCAACCAAAGCCTGCAGCATGCAGAGTCCTTTTCCCTCTAGAAACAACTAGCTGGGGGAACCCTAATCAGAAGATATGACGTGTGGGCGGATCAGGGGGTCTTACCTGGCAGGCCTGGGCCAGGCTCATGCCCACCCTGAAGCGGGCAGACATGCCCGGAGGCAGGGAGGTGGGCAGTCCTTCCCCCAGGGCCGGATCGATCACCCGGATGCATCTGACCACCGCCTCCACGATCAACTCACTGGTGAACTGGTTCACCCTGTCGACGTCCTCACCCACCTCCCTGTGGGACACAAACCATACAGAACCCGCCTGAGAGCTGTCAACAACTCTAACCTGCGGAAACACGATGAAGACACTTACGTTCCGACTTGTCTGAGAGTGTGAATCAGGATTTTATCAACTTCCTCCATCGCTAAGCTTTCTCAGAAAATATTCTAACCGAGTGGCAGGAATCTAGCGAAACAGCTCGACTACAGACAGATGCTTTATTAACATGGGTTAGCTTCCATCGACTGCTAGCAACACACTAGCTCCTATTTACCAACTACGGCATTCCTCGCTTCCATTTTCCCTACCAGCTTTAGCTAAAAGACTGAACGTAAACAAAATATTCTAAATCAGTCCAAAACCCTTCCACAATCAAGTCCAACCCGACACAACCGGCTCTAACAGAGCTCAGAGCTGGGAGTTTTTGTTCAGAGTGGAAGTAATCGTCGACAGGAACAGAAGGGCTTTCTGGGAAGCGGAGTTCTCAATGAGTCTGTATCAGCTGGGAATCTAGGAGAAGTGTACAACTTTGAAATACATATCCCAGCATGCACCATAACAGAGAGTCTTGTGACCCGATGCTGTGTTCGTTGACAATTGATGGAATCAGAATCGACTTTATTGGCTAAGATTGTGTTCACAAACAAGGAATTTCAGTTCTGTGTAATGTCCAGACGTGAAATATAAATATAAGAACTTTAGATTGAATAAAATTAATCATAAAAGAAACAGCATGTACATGTATGTACAACTATTGTTGTATTACAAGAAGAAACAGGGCAGGTTGTGACAGTTGTTCCAATATGTTTATGTAGGTTCAGAGCAGAGTAGCTACGGAAGAGGATTAGGACCACTGACAAAAAAATAAATAATAATAATTCTGACTTTTTTCTCAGAAAACGTCGGAATTGTTTTTTTTCAGTAGCCCAGAACAAAATAATCTCAGAATTCAGAGGAGAAAGTCAGGATTCTGACTTTTTTCCTTTGAATTCTGAGATTTTTTTTTCTGGGCTACTGATAAAAAAAGGAATTTATTTGTTTATTTTTTTTTTTATTAATTAATTAATTTATTTATTTTATTTTTTCTGAGAAAAAAATCAGAATTCTGCCTTTTTTTTCTCTGAATTCTGAGATTTTTTTTTCTGGGGTACTGAAAAAAATAAACAATTCTGACGTTTTCTGAGAAAAAAGTCAGATTTTTTTTTTTTCAGTGGCCCTAATCCTCTTCCTTACTTCTCCTTTCCTCAGCTGCATCCACTTTCCTGCAACCAGCTCCTCTGGTTCCTGTTGTCATACCCACCTTTCTCTCCTCTTTCCCTTTACATTTGCTGGATCCTCCCATTTGCTGTATTAGTTGGTTCTCTTGCTCTTGTCCCCTTTGCCTTCCTGTGAGTTCATTTATGAAGTTACATTTGTTTCACAACTATTTAATCAAAACATAATATTAATCTCAGTTTAAAAAAACTGTGGTCAAAACTTTTTGAATTATAATGTTTCTGGGGGTTTTTTTAACAAATAAAGGTTTTGTTTAAAAAACTTAAAAAAAAATTACATCACAATTTTTTTTCATAAAGTGAGAAAGTTATTTGCAGAAGATAAACTTATTTGCGCATGTCAGAGTTTTTTGGTTGAGAGCCTAGGCTTTTGGTTGCGATTCTGATGCTCCCTTTATTTAATTGAACTCACAGAGTTGTGATTGGTGGAAATATGAACATTCTGGGCGGGGCCTAAAGACGAACCGATGTAAGACGTGTTCCCATTGGTTAGCGCTGACTAAAGCGGATGACTTTAATCCAACTCTCTCCCCTCTCAGAACTCTGTCCCGAACTGCAGGACTTGCTGCTTCTGTACGGTGACGGGACACAGAACGTGAATGGGAAGTAATCTTCACAAAATTACACAATTTAACAGCTGCTAAAGTGTCCACCCTTTTTTCAGTGAAGAAATCTTACACAACTTATGACGACAGTCATATCTTGTCTGCTCGATCCCCGGTAGCATATCATGCTAGCTAATGTTAGCACTTGGTACAGTGCATAAACCAGACATGTCAAAAGTCTGGCCTGGGGGCCAAATGCGGCCCGTGGTCAAACTTCATCCGGCCCGCAGCCTCCGTCATAAAATCAATGACGTCTGGCCCGCACGTAGAATTAATACATTGGGCAGCAGTACTGTTACCTGCATATGGCATAGCTTACACACTAAATGCTGTTCTTCATTTACCCTCTAGAGGGCAGCAGCTCGTGTGACTCTTTCCTCTCAATTTTCTAAAATGGCGACAATCAACAAAAAAAGGAAAGTTGACTGCGAGGGCCAACGGTTCAAGGATGGGTGGAAATTAGACTATTTCTTAACTGAAATACGCAACAAATGTGTCTGCCTCATTTGTAAAGAGACAGTGGCTGTTTTTAAAGAGTTCAGTGTGACGTTACCAAACGAGACATGCTGACATAGACGACAAAATCACAGGGAAGGAACGCAGCGAGAAACCGAAGCTAGTTTCATCTCACAGCAGCAATATTTTGCAAGATCCCGAGAGTCAAATGAGAACGCCTACAAAGGCTAGTTACGAGGTAGCCGCGCTGATCGCAAAGCATTGCAAACCTTTCACCGAGGACTGCGTGATGACTATGGTGAAGAAAATCTGTCCTGAGAAACGGCGAGAGTTTGCCAAAGTCTGCCTGGCACGCAGGATTGAAGAAGTGTCATCAGACATCAAAAGACAATTGGGAGTCAGAGGAAAGGAGTTTGACTTTTGTTTTTTGTTTTTTTTGGCTAGCTTGCGACGAAAGCACAGACGCCTTTGACACTGCTCAGGTACTTATTTTTTTGAGAGGAGTGGACAACGAAATGAACGTTACTGAAGAACTACTTGACCTTACGAGCCTGAGAAACCAAACGAGAGGAACAGATTATTTATTCTCTTCTGTTTGCGCTGCCGCAACAGATACTCCCCCCCATCACCTTTCTCCGTGGACACAGACGATGTTCCAGACCATTTGCAGCTGGAGCTCATTGAGCTGCAGTGTGACGCAGAGAGCCGCGGTCGGATAAGGACAGGTTTCGAGAGACTCGAGCATTTGATAAGAACATGCTAAGCTTGTTTGGGTCGACGCATTTGTGTGAGAAGACATTCTCGGGTATGAACTTCAGTAAGAGCCGTGTGAGGACACGGCTAACGGACTCTCACTTAGGAGACATCTTGGCATCAATACCACTGCCTTTGAGCCAGACCTGGCCTATGTGCTGCAGTCCAGATCTCAGTATCACCCATCACGGTAACGCAGACAAGTTATTTGTCATTCACAATAAGTCTCTGAATAAATTTTGTTTTTTTTTAAAGATCAAAATCAGTCATGAATTCACACAAGTTTTCAGTTTTCACTCCAAAATAATCAACTTTTAAAAATCTAATCAACATTTATAGTTACTAACATGTCATATTTCAAATGAGCCCTGCATTTGTTATGACTATTACTTGCTCATTTCTCTGTTATTTTATTTAAAAATTCTGTAAATATTGAATTGCCATGGTGAGATTTTTTTTTTTTTTTTCAGATGTAATTTGCACTCAAGAGTACAAATACTTCTTTTTAACCATTAGAAAAAAGTTAGTGTTAAAAAAGTTAAGTGAATATTCACTTGCATATGATATGCATGTTTCAAATGAACCAAAAGACATGCTTAAGATCGCTGAAATTAAAATAAAAAAGCAAATGTGAAACAGATTGGCTTGCTGAAATTTGTTTAAATATATTGCTGTTCTATGTAAAGAACGTCCGCCAAGGTCGGACCCCCTACTACATTTTTAACACACCAAATCAGGCCCCCTTTGCTAAAGGTTTGGGCACCCCTGGCATAAACCAAGCTTGTGTAAGATTCGCCTTTCTTTATGTTGAATTTGTTAACCAGCGCACCTTGTGGTATACGAGTAGATTAATATGAGTTTAAAGATTCTCGTCCCAACATTGAACATTATTAGATTTTATTATTTCATAGAAATATAATCATATAAACGGGACATCTGTCAACCATCTGTCCTGTCTTGT
>CAEGAE010026741.1:0-45000 GCA_903067095.1 Girardinus metallicus
TATATATATATATATATATATATATTTGAGTAAGCTGTGTTTCCAGTGAGTCTGTAGGCAGCATTTGTATAACTCAGGTTAATGGATAATTTGGACTGCTGGTTCCTAATTTTGATACAAGTAGTTGTTTTATGGTGTTTTCCATTCCTGGCCACAAGTTTGAATTTCCAGTTCCAGAAAAATCACGATTGCTCCCAGAATTACGTATTGAAGAGTTGGGGTTTTCAAAGCAGCCCAAGTCTTAGATCCTGCCACCTTACAGTGAGTCTGTGTTTGGTGGCAGATGTGTCCAGGTAAAACAACAATTAGTCTTAATGTTTTGTCTCATTAATCTAGTTCTTTGTTATTGATTGAAACAATATCCCTCAAGGATCTTCTTCTTCTTATGCTTCCATGTGTGAGTTTGTTTAATCATGATGCATTATTAGTTCCTTACTGTGGGAGAAATGAGCTGTCTGATTGGAGTTAAATCATCCATTAACATAATCCATCACCTGAAGAATGACCCCACTGCACGGAAAATAATCCATCATCAGCACACTGAAACACTCTGCCATTTCTCTAATGATTAAATACTTATTGCAGTCATACCCAGGGCAATCAGAGCGCCGTGTCAAGATAAGCATTATGAAAAAGTGGGTTGCCTCTGAGTTATCCATGTATGGAATGTAGTGGAGTGTGTGTTTTGTCTGATATTCAATGTGCAGCAAAGAATGAGGCTATGCATCAAAGTGACAGCAGTACACTGGGTTCATAGTTAGTTGTGTACCTTCTTTAGTAAGGTAAGGCAAGATGGAGTCAGGCAGTTTGGCAGCAGAAGTAACATGTCAGACACGAAGATGAAAACATAGTAATCCTGCTCCCACATCTGGAGACACCATCATCAGAACAGACTGCTAGATGCCTGTTAAAATGTGTCCACGTCTGTGAAGCAGTAGGTACTTACTGAGAGTATGTATATCTTTAGATTAAATGTTTCTAAGCAGAGACTTCATGTACAGAGATTTCAAAATTGAAAATATTTCAACTTTGGTTGCTGTTGTCGCTATCGCCTCCCGTGTGTTGGATTTGACTCTGGCAGGTGGAAAATTTAGCCTGTCTCTTGTCATTCCTCGTGTGTCAAACCCTTAAGGCTTCGGGAAGGTACTCTGGTTTGTAGCATTCCCAGATCAGTTATCCACACCTCTGCTCTGGTATCAGCCTGGTGGTGATTCCAACAAGTCTCTGGAGAAAATTACAATGCACCTTTACAGAATCCAGAACAGAACAGACTAACATCTAGTGAAGATCTGCCTGCACTGATTATACTGACTCTAAAGTAATACAATCTAGAAACAGAAACAGGTTTACATTTAAAGTAGGTAGTACGTATTAAGCTATAAACATGGATGCAGTTTTAGTTGCCAACAGTGAAACAAAAACTAAACCCATGAGATGTTGCAATAAAGAAATGTGCCTCACAGCTATTCAGCTGTTGTTAGCACATCCAATGAGGTAAGACCAAACCATTATAAGCAGGTATGAATGTGATTGACAGCTTGCATCTATGCTTAAGACTGTGTAGTAATTATGACAGAATGTAGTTTACTTTAGTGTTTGTGTGTTTTTTGCTAAAGCTGCTGTCTGCTTTGTAACTTCCATCTGGTGCTACACGCATATTATCATCTGACATAATTTAGTTTATTTTACTACTACAATTTTTCACTGTGGATATCTTTGCTTAAATAATGCATTTGGCAATTAAAAGGTGGTGCCTTTTTTTGGTCAAAATCTTTTTTTGACAAAAAATGTCTTAAGCCATTGTCTTAGGAAAGTAGTGGTATTTGATTGTTGTTTTTCTGGATCCTGAGCTGGATCTGATAAGCTCTAATGGAGTTTTCAAACAGGACAGTCCGGGAGACGTGGTTCACTTTCACACTGCATTGTGTCAAACAATCCAAATTCCTTGAGGAACCTGCTCACCCACCTGGCCTGTGGGGTTGCTGCACCAAGAACCACAGAAGGAAACAACATGAAAAGCTCTGAAGAAGACATAAGCCTATGAAATGTAAAAAAAAAACAAAAAAAAAACAAAACAAATGAAGTGGCATGAGAGTTTAGTGGCTGTAGGATGTTTTTGTTTTTGGCAAATGTGCCAAACAAACATTCCTCAATAATGGGCTGAGCACAAGCTAGATAGCGGGTGCTAGACACATGCATTTTTCTTGGTTGTATTTCCCAGAATGCCCTGCATTATAGTCTCTGGTCAGCTTGGTTTCAAACCTCATCAGAGTTCTCTTCAACCGAACTGAGATCTAAGTTTGTAGGCTACCAGAGGTCACTGTTTTCATCTGCATCAGAATTTGACTGCACATTCACACTTCCCCAAACAAATTAAAATTTCTAGGCAAACAAGCCAGACTTTGATTAAAGCAGACTAAATATGGCTAGTGTGAATGCTCCCTAAAAGACCGATTCAGCTGACCTCAACAAGGTCCCTACCCTGTTTTCTGAAAATCCAACTTTATTGTTCGGGAAGTTTTTTTGTTTTTTCTTTGCAATTTGGGATATACAATGGGACAAGTAAGAACATCTGAGTCTATGCATATCAAACTAGGTCTGGATTAATAAGAATATAGATATAAACCTTTTACTCTAATCCCGGAAACAGGCTTAAAATATAATTGCCAATATTTAGGTTGTGGTAACACCAACTCACAAATATTGTTTTGTGAGGCCAAAAATTATACTTTTTTTCTATTCCTTTAAACAGAGCCAACAGGACACGCAAATTCAGACAGTGACTGAATTTGCGTGTCACAAAAGTTAGCATCATAGAAGTTACAGAAGTTAGCATCATAGCAACAAATGTTCACAGTTACAATCCCCCCCAGCACCGGTTCACTGAAATGAGTAAACACGATGAAATCAGTGAGGGAGAGATCAAATGAAGGAGTGTTAAATGGCGTGAAAAGACTCGACCATCTGCCAGCAGGCACAGAAAAGAGCCTCCATCTTTTCCACTAAGCATCAGTAAAGTGCTGTCTTTAATGGGCTGAATCAGCAACAGCATCAACCTGCTCAACCCGAGGAGCTGCCAGCAAACGGCTGTAAAGCTCCACAAAGACCCAGAGTCATTCTTGGCACATGTTTAAATGTTGGGCCGGGGCGCATCACAGTCATCCGCTGTGTGATTGTACTCCTGCTGGAACACCTCAACTGTACAAACACAAGAAATCATTTGTTGGGTTCTGTGGGGATGTTCTGAACAGCACCATCAAACCATCACATGGGATGAAAACGCTGTACAGAAGGCAGAAAAATGAATGGAAGTAGTCAAATTGTCAAATAGTCAAAAACTTGTTATATTTGTGTTATCTCATCTGGAACATTTGGTTAAAGTTTATATCCAAAATCAGAGAATCTAGCAAGGCAAGAGATTGAAGTAGTAGATCTACAATCCCTCATTATAGTTGTGGAAAACTATTTGCTCATAAAAAGCAGCTCCCACATTTATTAGAAATGTAAAAATTCATCTTTTATGGCAGATAAAATTAATCTGCTATTACCTTGGTAAAAAAAATACAACCTTTAAAGTGACAACATTTCCTTAGGCAGATTTTAATGTTAGCAATGTTTTATAGATATATATATATATATATATCACTGAAGGCGGACTTCTTGCCAGTGGGACAGAGCTCAGTCATCTCTAACGGTCACAGAGTTACACAAAGAGGGATCTCCAGCTCCTGATTGCTTGGCAGCCTCGCTCATGCCCCAAAGCAGCTGAGGCTACAGTGTAGCTTACCACCATCAGTGTGTAAATGGCTGAATGACTGACTATTATGTGAAGCACTTTGGACTAGATAAAGTGATATAGAAGTACAGGACAATTACTATTTATCATTACGCTTCCTCCTTGCACATCTTTCTGGATCAGCCAGGCTCCTGGGTCCTCTCTATCTCCTCTCTATCTCCATCACAGATACGTGAACGTGGCATTGAACTTAACTGTTCCAAGTAAAAAGTTCCTTCAAGTTAAAAATTTGTAACTTTTAAGTTAATTCAACACAAGTAAGTTGTCATCACTAACCCAAAAGAATTAATGTAAATAAGCCCATAGCATGAACTATAGTCCAAATGCACTTTTTACAGTGCAGAGCCAGGAGACATGTCTTAGTGCTGTCAATCAACTCACCCTTACTGTCGTCATCGGTGGCCTTGCTAACTAGCCTTAGCATTCAAAACAGGGTCTGCTGACAGGGAGAAGCTGTAGTGTAGCAGAGAGCAGGGGTGGAGGGTCGAGGGAGCAGCTCACACAAATGGACATGATTGACAGTGATAAGACCCTCCTCACCCCCTTCCTGGCTGTGATTGGTTGTTTCTAGTTAGCAATGGGAGGAGATGGAGGAGCTTGATTTTTTTTTTTTTTTTTACAAATTATCTTTCTAATACCTTTCTGTAAGAACGTAGTGAATTTCAACAAATATGTCAAAAAAATATTATTTTCATAAAAGTTACATACTGTAGCTTTAACATGCCTTCTGCTCACCAAAGCTCGGCCTTGGAACTTCAATCCCCAGCTGAGCTTCTGCCTATAGAGCAGTCATCCACTGCTCCCCCAGACTAGCAGCATCAGCAGTTAGCAAACACCTGGTGGAGAGGCCGAGCTTATCATACAATCTACAATACTCCTAATAATAGTCGTTACAGGCATCAATTAACAGCACAGAGAATCATAGTTGTGATTATGTGGAAAGGCTAAAAGGCTCTTAAAGAGACGGAGGTCAATTTCAAGGTATCAAATATGGCTGCGATGTCAAATTTTTTAAAAGTCTTTTCATATATGCAGTATGTTCATAGCTGAATAGGCTTTTAAAGCCTGATTTTGGTTACAGAACCTCCTGAAAAATCAGCCACCATGCTGACATATCTAACTGTTGTTATGGGAATACATGGTGAGCCAACATGCCAGTCAGCTGCGTGTCTCTCTCAGTGAGATTTCTATTCAGCTTCCTTGCCATGAAGAATGGATAAGAGAAATGTTGCTATGCATTACATTCATATCTTCTATAGATTACAAAAAAGGTGCATGTATTTGAATAATTAGTGGTGCAGATAAAAATGCCAACAGGATTATTTTAAAAACTAGTGAGAATAAAGGTACTAATTATGCTCCCACAATACTAGAAGGACTATTTCTTCCATATTTGTACCCGGTGTGCTAACAATGCTGACAACTGAAGAGCTTTCAGCTTTCGCTAAACTTAATCATGAGGGACAAACGCTCCCCGATTCTGGGTTTGTGGGCATCACTTTACCTCTGATATATGACGATGTCAGTGAGTCAGGCTCCTTCCTCTGACTGGGCCTAATGTAATATAAAGGAGCACTTCAGCAGCAGTCAGAGTGAGGTCATCCTGCGTGGCGTTGGATTACAGCCGTCCTGCTAACCAAACTTCAGTCAGTGGGGCAGGAAGGGTTAATGGCGCTGTGCCGTTTCCACTGGGTTTCACCCAGGCAAAACCAGTTCAGGCGCAAACCTCAGATCAGTTTGAGTGGAGCTGGAGTGACACTCGCATGCTCTCACCACTCTGCTGATGGCCGTTAATTACAGCAGCAGGGACTGTTACGGCTACGTCCCCGCATGTTAATTTGGTCAGGCAGGAGAGACACTAATAGCTTTTATGCAGCTGATTAGTAAACAACAGCACATCTGTGTGACATTAACGCTCCTCATGGTGCTTCTGCTCAGGTTGGTGCTGGCCTGTGGCTGAACTGTACATCAGTCTGCCTTCTTTAGTCTCAGTCAGAGGCTGGAAGGGGAAGGTAAAGTGAAAGAGTTCAGTTAAAATGGGTGAAAAGGTCAAATAGGTTACATTCCATGTTTGTACAGAATATTTTTCAGTGTTCAGTGTTCTATTTAAAAGTAGTGTTCTATTAAAATAGGAAATTCTGTGTTATTAGAGGGGGTCGTAAGTATTTGCAGGTTTTAGCTAGTTGTAGGCGGCTACCACCATGAGTACCAGAGGCCTATTTTCTATATTAATATTAAACAGGTCAGAAAATCACACCAAGTGCTACTGACCAGGATCACTTTAGAATATAAAACCTTTGCAGAGTGCTGCCACCACCCAAACCCTGGTTATGCCTTTCCTGAAGTGATGGACAATGGAAGCATCTATATTTGAGGCTTACCCAACATCATGCTGCACAGAGAAAGTGATGGACTACTGTAACCCTCCTCATAATGATATGTGTGGTTCCAATTCGCAACATGTCATGTCTGCATAAAGTCACGAACCCAATCAACACATTGGAAACTCCATGGCAAGAGTCTCACTGTCGGGTAACAGAGTTGATGGGTGTGAACACCTCGCTCGGCTCTCCTGCAGTAATCTCACATCATCCATGTGACTCGCACGGCTGCTGGCAGCAGGAGAAACTTCTGTAAATCTGTGGTGTTGAAAGGTATGAGCTGCTGGATGACAGATGGAGCCTGAACTGTCACCTCCCTGCATGACAGAACATCCTAACACCCCCTTCACCACCAAGTTGTCTGGTTCACCACATTATCACTTCTTCCCACCTGTTAATTTATGTCCTCCAAACACAGGCAGCATGAGTGACTCAGAGCGCTGCACGGCCATACAGGACAGGCTCGCAGCTTCACTAGCACAGACTGCCATCCCTGTGTTGTCTAAAGGAGGTCAAAATGAACTAATCACTGTTTTAAGATGACAGAAATACACTGCTTTTGTATTTGCTGCTGATGTATTCAAACAGTGGAGTGAGCTAAATCATCCTCCTGCCAAAGTTTACCTGCTATATGTATGGCAGGTCTCCTGCAGATTACTTAGCAAGAAGTCTGTGTACTTTTCAGTGATGTTCTAATTATTATTATTACACACCCATATGTTGCTTGTTGCCATGGTTTCACAAATTTTTTTTCTCTTTCTCTCCATGTGTAGAAGTACAAGTATACTGACAGAAAAATTAATTCTTAATCTGTTGGTTCTGTGGTTTTTCTTGGTTGTGCAGATCTTCTCCATCCAGTCTGACTGAGCTTGGCTGTTTCACAAAGACAAACAAAAATTTTAATCTGAGGATTTTCACAGCAGCTAGAACAAACCCCAAAAGGTGATTCTACAAAGTGTTAAACATGAAAGAGCTGAATGCATAAGCACACCACACTTTTCGGATCTTAATTTGTAAATTCTTGGAAAACCATTTAACATGACATTCCTGTAACCTTAGGTCAATATGAGCATGCCTGTTGAGACCAGCACCCTGTGAGCTGTATACTTCTCTCTCAGAGACCCAACACACTGTCCCACTGGCTAAAGAACTGTCACAGGATCATCATCAAGATCAGCAGCACAAAACAAGAACCACTGAACTACCAGAACTTTATCATGTGATCAATTCCCAGAACTGATCACATGATAACCCTTAACCCTCAAGATAAAGTTGTGAAATTAAATGAATAATGAAAACAAAGGATTGGAGGTTGGGTTCACTAAACCCAGGTTGATCACTGACTTAGAGAAACAAACTGTTCGGGGTCAACAATAAAAAAAAAACAGGCTCTAGAAGAGAAGCATTACCTTCACATTGTCTGGGTGGAGACCGCCTGGGTGTTTGTCCATGTACTGACACAGGTCTGTGTGCTGCAACATGAAAGACAAGAGCAGTTATTTTTATTTCAATCAATTTTACAAAATGCTTTGCTTGACTTGTCCTGTACTGCAGTTGAATACAGAGTTCACTAAAGCAGCAGGAAGTTCGGATTGATCAACAGATTGATCTATATGTTATCTTAACAGCAGCGATGAATGAATTGTAGTTTTTCTGTCTTTAATAGAGGCACTCAGATCAGAATTTGATTGCTGTTGACCTACAAGCAAACACACTTCATACAGTAATAATATCTGCATTTCTTCTCTTTTCAGGGGACCACAAAACAGGAAGCGTGTTTGTATTTTGTCAAAGTTGACCAGATGAACCGACAGAGTCCTCACTAAAGGTAAAGCGGACATGTTTGGCAGGCAGGCAGCGTTTTGGTGCTTTGTGAGCAGATTTATGGATGGAGGAGGCAGTGGTTCGGAAATCACAGAGATATTTACAATCTCCCACTGCTGCTCACACCAAAGGAGCCTGCTGAATAATTCACACGCAGACATGCCTGTCCATCTCCCACAAAGCCATGCACCACATCTCTGTTTTCATCTTTCCCCTTTTTATTTCCATTATCTCCATCTCTCTGTAATATTTGCCACTGATTTAACCCACTGGTTTTCTGTCCTCGCATTATGCCCTCCTGCCGTCACTCTCCATTAGCTTTTAGAAAAATCTATAATGTGTTTTTCTGCATCCTTATGAGCAACAGCACCGAACTTGACATTAACTTGAAGTTTTCCACAGCAATAAATAAACTCAGCCCTAGCAGTCAGTCTGCTGCATATGGGAAGGATTTACTGTTTTGAACAGAAGATAAGAGAAGATCCAACAGGAACAATAACCTAATAAGCTGATCTTTTCCATCATGTTTAATTTAAACAGAATCTGCTGAGTTCTACTCATACCTCACAAGCAGAACCAGATTATAAACTGCATCAGACCACTCCATTTACCCCACCCTGGCTGAAAAGCTGAGTAAGACGGAGGAGGGATCCAGATCTGCTCACAAGCTGAAGATCAAAGATTCATCTGAATGGAAATGCAGCCCTGCAATGGGGCGGCAACCAGCCCAGGGCAGACCCCGCCTCCCACCCAGTGGCTGCTGAAGAGAGGCACATCCCCCCACCCCAGCCCCACCCAACAACACACACCTTTATTACTTTAGTAAAACTTGAAAAAATCCATGAGTGACAGTTTTTAAAGGCCTGTGATCCAAGCAAGAGTTTACCAGTTAAAATATTCACAGCTTGTGTTCCAGAGAACTGGATATGAAAAACTGAAAGGTCTGACACGGCACAAAATAAATACAGATACTCATCAGAACTATGGTTTCCCTGAAGTCAAACTTTTAATCTACATTTGGAGCTCTGTGGTCCACCCATCACACAGCTGAGGTCAGAGTTCAAACTCACCACATACTCGAACACCAGAGTCAGGGTTTCCTTGGTGTGGATGATGTCATGGAGGAGCACGATGTTGGCATGCTTCAGTCCTTTCAGAAGAGATGCTGCAAACAGAGAGCAGCAGAACCAGAGACACATTATGATGTGTTACAGTAGTTGATGCAGCCAGATAACCGGTTGCTCTATGATCATTAGCTGGACTGTTGGAGTGCTTCAGTACCTGCAGGGATTAGGGAAGGATTACAACACACAGAAAACACAGGCTGGATTCAGCTTCAGAGGTTCTCACACTCATTTTTTTAGCACATTTATGATGTAAAAGGTGTTTGTAATCAGCAGTGAGGAGATTCTCTGGGGGGATGCTTCATTTACCAACTGGATTTATGCTTCATACAAGTAAGAGTTGAACGTGGAAATGTTTTTCTCAGTTCAAATATTTGTAATGTCATAAAGTTGGCATAAAACCCCAGTAATCCTTCTGCCAGCACATCATTAAACTGATGAAGGCAGAGATCATCTGGAGCCAAAGTGACTTGGATCATATCAGTTCTACAGTGCAGTGGGTGGGACAGAACTTTAGCAGTTATTTTTAATGTTTAGTTTTTCTTTTGCTATTTAAGTAAAATACAATGACAATGAACATATTTGTACATTTGTCTTAATGCCATGAGTTATTAAATTTCTTTGGAAGCAGCTGTTCTGTGTTTAGGTGAATATCTACCAGCAGCAACCACAAAACAGAAAACTGACAACAAAAAACAAACATTCTTTAGAAACCTGGCCACCTAATTATCCACATTACCCTACTTAAGTACTGAATAAAGTTTACCTTCTTTTTCCTTCGACAATTTGTTCCACCCAAAGGATTTAGTTCAACTTTATCTTTCACTCCCATGACCACAGGTCTATAAAATCCACTTTCTTCAGTAATTAACTACAGACCTCCAAACTCAATGTATTTTTAGACTGGTTTCAAGTGTACATATCTTAGTTATAAATCTTACACACAGGAGCTTGTTTTAAGTCAATAATTCCTTACTATTGATACAAAAGTACTGGTTCAACTAGCAGATTATGTCACTTATAACATCTGAAATATCTCTTGCTATAAGTGAAATTATCTGCCAATTCCAATGGAATAATTACTTTTTCATCAATAATAAGGATTTTTTAACTTACAGCGAGCTCTTGAACAGTTACTTAGATGTTTGTTTTCTTATTTCAAGTCTTCTAAAATATTTGCACTAGAAACTAAACTAAGAATACCTGTTAGGTTTTGCATTTCTGCAGTGCAAACTTATGAAAAGCAACAATGAAATTTGTTACAGTTGCAAAAAACACCTTAATATCACTCAAACTTGTGTAGATAAAGGCAGACAAGGGAAAATTATAACATCATATTTCATAGTGCTGCTTTGATTCTGTCTATTTCTGTTTGCTGATTTAATCAGAAGCAGAAGGATTTGTGTTGTTTTGTCACTATAGTCTTACCCTAACTGGTCTGAGCTCAGTGATTACTGGTCTCTGATCATCTATTTGAACTGGCAAAGGACCAATGAAATGAGAAGTTTTCACTTGTTTCCTTTACAAAACCTCTACTGTATTGACTGAACATCAGCAAAGGTTTCGAAACCTCAATTACTGAGATACAGTTCAGTCAAACAGCAGTAAAAGGAATCCGTTTTATTTGGACCAAATATTAGAGCAACATAAGCTTGGTTTATATTCATAGGACTAAGTGGATTTTCAGACGGTTACCAACGGGATTAATGTTTAAGTTCTGTTTCAAAGGCACAGGGAGGCTTTGATGGACAGATCGTTGGAAAGTTGCCCGGTGCCAGAGCCTCATGAATGCATTCATCCTGCAGGAGAAGCTAAAGGTTGTTCAAAATAATAGAAGCAGATCAAAGACAGGACTATGTGTGGATCTGCAGCCTGATACCTCCAGGATCCTGTCACCAGCTTGTGGAGACATGCACAGCTTCCCTGGATACATGGACACACACACGCCCACCCGCACACACACACACACGCAAGTTTACAGAGGGGTAATGCTGGTCACATATCAGCGCTGTGCACTTCTTACTCAGAAAGTGCTGAATTAGTCCAATTTCAAAGCACCCATCTGATCTGTTCTCAGGGAGAGTTGAGCCTCTGTATGATAGAAGCGTCTTCTCATCTCAGGTTCATTTCCATACGAGGGGGTCGTGTGGAGCAGAGGCTTTTACTTTCAGCAAAGTCAGAAAAGTCAGGAACTTTTGGGGCTTTTTTTTTTTTTTTACAGAACCTAATTACTGAGAACCTTCTGAACTAATCAGACCTTTTCTAGTGTGCATATCCAGTCTAAGGGCTAAAACTGACCGCTTACATGGACTACACCGGCTGATGCTGAGAGGCCCCTCCTCTTGCAGAACATCCACCGCTGTGGTAGAGTTCAGAATGTAAATTAAACAGAAGCTTCAAAGCAGTTACTGGCTTTAAAACCAGATACTGTCACGCTGAAACTTGTGTGAATATGTAACTGTAGCAGACTGGAAATAAAGATGACCCACAACCCATACATGTCAATACTGAACACAAGTATGACACCTGAGGATATATTTGTTACTAGAATAAAAATTAATCTAGTTAAATCTACTGTACTGAACTTTACTGTGCTGTACTGTGGCATCTTAAAAATGTACAACCCCAAATACTAGGAGTTAAAAAGGAGGCTTCATGACGCAGAGCAGAACCAAAGAGCAAAAAGAGGAAGACGAAGTTCAAATGATCTTTTTCTATTGATCAAAATGGGTAATAATCATATCCATCCCTAGCCCTGACCTCCTGCATGGTCAGCCACACAGAGACTTAAACAGAAGTGATTGATTAGTTATTAGGAATGTCCCAGCTGTTTTCTTTGCCTCCAGATCTGAGCCATTTGATCTGAGTATCGGCATATTCTCATAAATATTGCATATTTGCTCATGTGATTCAAAACTAGCAAGGTAAAAGTGGTTAAAAATACTTGCAACTACTGAAACATGTGCCAAATCAACTCCACCACCACTAGCTAAGGACATTGGATGGGTTTAGTTTTATCTTTTCTTTTACTGTAGGTCCCCCTCCCTTGGCGACCTACAGTATCTGTTCTGAGTGCAGTTTATTGGCCATGTTGTGATTTTTGTTGTTGTTGCTGGTGTTGTGGTTTGCCTTCTTGTTAGAATATAACAATCATTTTAAAAATAAAGTATATAAAAAATCCCACCCATCCATCCATCATTATGACATTACTTAATAATTACAATTTAATAATATAAATACTTTGGCTGAATCAAATCAGTTCTATTAAAGATGTAGATAATGTGGACAAGATGAATCAGTGAATGAAGTTGTGTGAATAAAATGAAGAGATTTATTTTGTTGCAGCATTCTTGGTTTAAAAAAAAACATCAGGAAAGATGAAAATCTATATTTACATTAAATTTACAAGCGGGATCAGCGTGCATGTTTGGTTCCTGCTGAACGGAGTGGGTCTCCTCTCTACTCTGCTGCAGGCTGCTGTCAGTCAGGCTGACCGCCTGGAAGCGTTTGGTGGATGTGAGGGGCTCAGCAGTCGTAACTGCAGTATTGTCCCGTTTTTGACCCCAGTCTTCAATAACCCTGAGAAAGTTACTAGTTTTGTCTATAGTTGCTTTTTTTTTTTTATATATAAAATAGAAACCTACTGGAGGCGTCTGAAAAGTTGCTATTCCACTATGAAAACTATAAACTATAAAACTACAGCACAATTCCTGTTTTAACTCGTAAAGCAGTGTATTTAAAATCATCAAATACTATTCTAATTTTACTTTCTTTGCTTGTTGAAAATGAAAATCCAAACACTTCAAATTAAACATTAAAGATTGTAAACTATCCATCCACCCATCCATTTTCTATACACTCTTGGTAACACTAATTGTGCCACTGGGCTGATAGCTGTGACCCTGAAAAGGGCAGAAGGAACATTCCCCTTACCCTCCTATGAGCAGGAAGTGAACTGGGATTCAGATTTTTTTCCCACTTACCCTCCCTTATGGCTGTGAAGGGTGTTCCTTCCTCCTCCTGCAGACGGATCACTTTCAGAGCCACCAGCTTCCCGTTCACCCTGATGACAGCACAAAGAACAAAGTGCCATAATCTGCTGGACTTTCTTCATTATGTAGAAAAACGAGACATTTCAAAGTCAGCAAAGCCTGAGAGCAGAGAGAGGAGAGTTAAGTCAATGAAAAGTAATTTAGCAGCACTGGAGTGAGACTCGGGTACAAGGGCGCAGCACTACAGCTGAATGAAGCTCACCAATCAAAAGAGACATGAAAAAACATCATCAGGAAGAAGATTAGAGGCTGCAGAGGTTTGTGTGTTTACAGCACCGGAACTTTTCATTTCTCACAATTTAATTAGAAAAACCTGAGAGAAAAGCACTGAACCATTAATCGAGGGAAAAGAAACTGTCCATTCTCTGGTAATTAAAATACAGGAATCTGCACTGGATGTGTGGGGTTTTACATTAAAACCAGGATCTGTGACTGTGATCAGCTTTTCATCGACTTTTGATTCAGTTACAGCAGCGGCATGTAAAATTAAACACATCATTGAATGCATGGGTGAAGGAAAAACAGGAGAAACATGTGAACACTGCTTACTTGCTCTTTCCCTTGTAAACTGTTGCATATGAGCCTTCTCCCAGCTTTTCCAGCTTCTCATATGAATCTGCCTTTCCAAACTTGGGGCTTGTGGGCTGAGTCAAAAAGGGAGAGACATAAAATATTATTTAAATGGATGAATTCAGGAAAGACGAAAAGAAACACCTCTGGGATTAAAAAAAAAAAAAAAAAGAAGACACTGCAAGATTTATTAAAGTTTCCACACTGCATCATCAGGAAGGCGTCACTGGGAGAAGAAATCTGCTTAGAAAGTTTTCTGAGAAGAGCCGTTTTTAAAGTTCCAATGAGCCTGTAACTTTCAGACACTTTTCACTGATTGCTGCTGAGAACTGCAGCTGTACGGCAATAAGAACTTGAGATGAACAGCTTGAAATCTTTCTGGTAAAAATCAGACGCAAGCAGAATCTAAACGTTAACACATTACTCACTGAAACCAGTTAATCACCAGGGGCCTCATGCCCCTGGTGATTAAGTTTTAGTCTTCACACTAAAACTTGGCGCATGGAAAAATTTCCTTTATAAATCCTAATTTGCGGAAAATAGAGCGCCTGTCGCCACCCACAAATACATATGTAAATTAGTATAAATACCCGGAAGTCTGCCACAATAACCCTGCAAGGTCCTTTGAAGCAGTGCATTTATAATAATAATAATAATCATGATGATGATGATGATGATTATTATTATTATTATTATTATTAATATTATATATTTTATTTAAAAGGTGCTTTGAGGGCACATAATGTCACCTCACAAAAATAAAAATACATTTAAAAAAAAAAATCCAAATTAAAAAAAAAAATGAGATTGTGTGTTTGAACAGTAGCGCGTTCAGCCGGGATTTAAGGACAGACAGCGTGTCAGAGAGTCCTTTGAGTGGGAATGTGGACGTTTATTCTAAATAGTAGAATCATGTGCACGAGTCGTACATTTACAGAATAAAGATGCTTTATGTCCATAAGGCGCATTCACAAAGCGGGCGGCTCGACTGACGGATGGCTGCAGCTGCACCGGTTACCGGTACCGCTCGGTTCCTTCTTTAAATTTTGCAGGATGATCAGTCTGAGCAATCTAAACGGTAACAAACCTTCTTCAACATTTCCCAGCAGATCAATTTGATCTCTGATCAATCGCTGCCTCTGAATGCTCTGAATCAGAGCCAAAACGCTCCACAATTACGCGGCACATCTTTCAGCAGCTACTTATATACGTCTGATTGCATACAGACCTTGATCACCTTAAGAACAATCAAACCTGCTGATTATTTTTTAATCAGCAGGTTTGAGTTAATCTGCTGACCCAACCCTGTTTTCTTCTTTTAGTGAGAATGAAATTACCCCGCAGATCAATTCCATGCGCTTCGGCTCACGGACCAATTCGTTACTTCTATATGAGACAAAAACTGAGATTCGAGCGAAGTTTTCACATACTTTTATTTTTATTGTCTTTATTTTGTGTGTGTGTGTGTGTGTGTTAGCTTATTGTCTGAGGATAAATGCGGTTCAGTTTCATCGTTTATGTTTAGAACAATAAAATATTAAAATCATGAAAAACATCGGTTTGGTCCTTCTTGGTATAAATAACACCGAATGTAGTCAGATTTCAGTGTATTTAGGAGAGTTTTGACGCTTTGTAGTTTGATACACAAAGCGTGTATCAAAGCCACAGAAGAAGTTTGCGTGGCTGCTGCATATTTTCACGCCAGCGAAAAAGTGTGCGTATATTTACACAAACTTTGACGCAAAGTTAATTTGTGTGCATGCCGACTTGTCGCACGCTTTACGCATGAGGCCCCAGATGAGCTTCCAGACAGAATCGTCTGACATATGCATGAAGATCTACGGAACCCCCTAGTGGATATGGGTGGTGCTTTTTTTTTTGTTTGTTTGAATTAGCTTGTAAAAGTATTGTATAAATACTGTTGCGCTCTCACAATAAACCACATTTCAGCAATACAGCAGTTCAAAGTGCTTTACGTCGTGAAAATATATATATAAAAAAATCATAAACACATCATATAGTCAACAGCTGTGAAAAGCAGTGACAATCATTACATTCTGTCAAGTGTCATCTTCAAAATCATTACTGCTCATCAGATGTGTTGGTCACTGTTCCATTAATTATCGTTAAAAGTCTTGATTTAAAGGAAATCCGTGTTTGCAGTTTTTTGGAAGTTTGTTACAGCTTTGAGGTGCATAGAAGCTGAATGCTGCTCAAATGACTTTTTAGTCACTTTACATCTTTCTTTTTATGAACAATAATGTTTCAGGAACAATGCATGCTTTTAAGGTTTATTTAGCATACTTCCACCATGCATTATTAACGAGTGTTTAAGCAGTTTCCATATATGTGCCTATAAAAGCCCTAAACCGAGCTCAGCATAATGTCTCTTCCATCCACATCCATAGCTGGGCTGCAGGTGCCCCGTCCTCACTAGATACCCCCGCCTCCACCTTATGCCCCTCCCACCCCCTCTTGTTATCTCTCTGCTCTCTGCAGCGCTAATAAGCTCAGCATTTCTCAGAGCTTTTCTAAACAAATTACGTTTTCTCCAGGGATCAAGCAGGAAGTGAAACTCTATCTGTACACTAAACTCAAAAAGTAGGATGTTCACGTCCAGCCAATAGCTCCTCTCCTTCAGACTAACTATCAACGTTCCCTTTAGTATTCCAAAGTAGTGAAGACAGATCCTGAATTTGAAGAAGGCAAATCTGTTTTTCTAGCTCAAAACAAACCAAATATTACTGAAACAGAAAATTATACACTAAATAATGATTCTTGCAAAAAACAAAATTCCATATTATCCAACAGGTCAAACTAAGTAAAAGTACAACATTAGCTTACAATAGATTTTTCAAGGTTTTCAAGTTGACTGGAGCAAAATGAACAGTCGAAACCAAAAATCCAGCAAGAAACAATGAACATTTCTCCTGTTTCATTCAAGTACATTTGTTATTAATATTATGTACTTTGCTTATTTTGCCATTTTTGATGAGTTTGTTGATAATTGTTTGCATTTCTTGCTCTAGCTTTTAGAAAACACTTCTGTGTTAAACCTGGTTGTGTTGGAAGTGCCCCATAAATATATTCTGATCAACTGATAAATTTACTGGGGCACTTAATTATGAAATGTTGGACTTCCTGAACAGAACATCTGTGAAGGGTACAATTAGCAGATTTTCATAATCTGGCTGAAACAATTCATTTGTGTCTCTGGCACGGACTCTGGCAGGAAATCAATCAACCTTCATGTCTGTCCTATTAAGTCTTGTTTGTGTTCATATTTATTAGGTCGATCATACTGGGAGCTAAATTAAAAAAGGAACCCTATACGAAAGCAGAACATCTCATTTGCATGATTAGGAAATGCATGTTTGTTTCAGTTAAGCTCAGGTGGAAACAGCATGTTGTAAATTGGTTATAGATAAAAGAATAACAGATTAGCTGAAGCTGAGAGAAATCAAACAAAACTGGTGGTCAGATTCAAAACAAAACCAACAGATTCAGAATACATGCTTCAGATTGATGTTTGTAATTATATAAGGAAATGCACCTTTAAATAAAACAGTGATATTTTATGGATTCTTAAGACTTATAATATTTGACTGAAAAGGAATTGGCTTCCGGATTAAATAACATACATTTGTCTTAAGAATGTGCAATTATAGTATTATTTGCAGGTAAATGTGATCATTTTGTGAAATAGGGGTGCAGAGCAACCTGGCCTTCTCCACAATCCCATAATGAGCAGAAGGTGATGCTGAAGCCACTGAACGTCCCGAGCCGACGGGAGGGAACACAGTCCGGAAAGATGGCATGGCAACATCAGGCAAGAAGTTAAAAATGGACACAAACTCGACTTCCAAATGACAACGACCCTTTGAAAATCAAATAACGAAATTAGGTACTAAGTGTCTTAAAGACAACAAACTCAATGTTCTGGAGTGGCCATCAATAAATCTTGTTCTCAATTCCACAGAACATTTGTGAGCAAAAGTGAAAAGGTGTGTGTGTGAGCCAAGAGACCAACAAACCTGACCCGCTTACACCAGTTCTGTCCGGAGGAATGGTTTTCCCGCATAAACTGAGGAAATGGTTGGAAACTCAGAGATTTCAAGAAAGTTAAAATGATTCTCTGAGATGTTTTGGGAGTCCTAACTGACATAAACAGGAAATGAAACCTCATGCGTCTTCTTTTGTTGTTTATATAAACATCTGGCTTTAACTGTGTACAAATCATATATAAGTACTTGAGTGAATATGAAGGAGTTCATTGCAAGCTTTGCTTTGCTTGCTGTAGCTGTACAAGATGGGACTGAGAGTCCAACAGAGGAGCATGGTGATAATTGTTCTATATTTAAATAGTTTGTTGAAGGGCAAATACAAAATGACTAATTATGAACAAAAGAAAAAGCCTCCCGAAAGCAAAAAGCTGTGTTTCCATGGCAACACCTACATTACTGTTGACTGCTCTCTCGCCCGTTGTTGATCAAACAGAAGTGACTGCTCATCGGCAGCATTCCAGATGGTGTTCTCTCTTTCCTCTTGTTCCTGCTAGGACGGTGGGAGTTGTGGACCTACCAGCAGAGTATGATCACTTCTTGTTTTTAATGCAGGGGAATATTCATCTCAAATATATCCTAATTACACTAAATAGAGTCACATGGATGTCACAAAATGTGATCATTTTATGACATTCATGTGAAACAGGGGTGCAGGGAACGAGTTTTTATTTGCAGAGGTTGAAATGAAAGAAGATCAGTTTGGAGTTTCATTTTATTTGAGGAAGCATGGTGCAGAGCGCTCACTTTGTAAAACTAATAGGGGGCAAAATAAATTATTCACCAAGGCTGAAAATAAGTTTCAATGCAGGTAAGACAGGAACAGTCTTTTGTTATATAGCCATTCAAACCTCTTCTATTGAGGTCCACATTCAAAATAGATACAAAACTAAGTGCAACCTGGACTCAAGTGGTTCATTTTTCAGAACAATAAAAATGATTGGGTATTTATTGGGTTGTAGAGCTATTTAAACGTGAACTAAAGTACAAAAGCAGAAGAATATCAGACTCTACGGGTCTCAGTTAGTATGGCAAATGTGAAGGTTTATGGCAGGACAATTGGGAAAAACAAAACATGGATGGTTTGTTAGGAAGAGCTGACAGGAGAAGGCACACTTTCTAAAAACAGAGTAGCATGACTTATGGTGCATTCACTCCAGCCCTCTTCAGTCCGCTTTAATCAACCTCTGCTTTGCTTGCCCAGAAAGTCCAGTTGGTTTGGGGAGGTGTGAATGCTCAATCAAACTCTGATGTGGAAAAAAAAGCAAATTGTGGTCCACCAACAATCCCAAGTCTGGGTTCAGTTGAAGTAAACTCTGATTGCATATGTGAACACCAAGTGGATCGGAGAGCACTCCAAAAACAGGAAGCTGACTACAGCGCAGGGTATTCTGGGTAAATACAACCAAAACAAACATGCGAGTCAAGCATCAGATGAGTGAAATCCTACAACCGCTAAAATCTGATGTCACTCCATTTATATTTACGTTTCACTATCTTCAGACAGGCAAGGGGGTAAACAGTGAAGTTTCAAGGCATTTGTTTGGAAATGGTTTAAGACCCATCAGTGTTTCAACACATCTGTGAAGCAACAGCAAAAATATGTGAAACATACTGTTTCACATATTCCTGTTTAAATAAGTAAACCATATTTATCATTTTATGGTCATTCACTTAGTGGTAATACAGCATTTCTAACAACAAATAGCCCATAACAATAGCTGGTAATTAATAACACCAACTTCTCATAAACACATGGATCACAACAAAGCAGAAGTACACTTACAGAACTTGGGCTGGAGTGCCTGCGCAGTTTGGGCGACTCTTTCCCAGTAGACGAGCTCTTGGCAGTAATGCAGGCATTGTTTTCCGAGTGGACCCTCTTCACCTGGCTGGCAGGCTTCTCAAATGGGTCGAAGCCGCTCTGCGTGCGCTGAACTCTCACCTTCTTGTCCTCAGGGATGGTGTCCAGGGGCTTGATGACCGAGTCTGTTCCCTGGCAGCCGCGTGTGGACATCTTTGTGACACATATCTGTCAAAATGGGGACATGGAGAAGAAGACAAAAAGCAGGGCGAGGATGAACATAATTGACATCAACAAGATGAATGAGTAAATAGCGATTAACCTGACTGTAAGTCTGTCTTCCACATCCTGTGTAAGTCTGGGTCTGTCTCTCTGCTACCTTTCTGTTAGAATGGGAGCCTTTTATCTGCATCTCTCTTGTCTCTGAACAAAACAGCTTCAGTCAGCCGTCAGCTCTGCGGAATACGCGGCTGCCGCTGTTCCCAAACATTCACACGTCTCCGCCTTATCACTGACACACATCTACAAACCCATGGAGTACCATCACACATTAATGCTGCAGAGCGCTTCCAATAAGGCCATCATGATCAGGAACTCACCGTCTGCACAATCCCAATCTGTTTTAATTACAAGGCATCTTACCAGTGACTGTTGCACGGTAGACTCTGTAAATTGGACATAAAGGACTCAGGCGGCATGACATGTTTGCCACGGCTCCCTTAAGATTAAATATTTAAGCCTGGGCTCCCCAGCAGGAACTTCTAATTACTCTAGCGCACAAGCAGGAGTCATCTTGCAGCTCACTGGTTTGTTCTTTAACATCACCCAGGATCTTTTGGACACAGTGAAGTGTGTCTCAAATAAAGCTTCTCACACTTAAATATGTCTGAAATCTACATAAACCAACAATAGGGCCAAATGTACATGCAGCAAAAACTGATGATGACGTTCATTCATAGCTGACTCTTACAGTATCATAGTTGCAGGTTGCAGGTGCCTTCACCACCTATATGGTGGTGAAGGCACCACCAGATAGTAGGAAAACAAGTCCAGAAGACAGCATAGTAATTGGAGGAGTATGTGTAGTTCTCAGTTTTCTCATTAAGGTTTTAATCCTGATAATTTTTTATTATAATGAAATTAAAAAAGATGGCATGAATATGTGGTTTTGTCTAAGACAAGTGCTCGTGTTTTTCTGGTGTCAGTGGAGCTGACCAGGTGATGGCCAGAAAACTTCATATAATCACACTGCAGAAAAGTCAAAGCAACTGTTGCACTGTTGAATCCACAGAGTTTAATCCACATATTAAGCTCTGTGGATTACTGGGAAATTTTGTTTAGGCAAATTTGTTGGCAAAGTTAATAGAGATTTATTTGTGTCAATACAGTGGACTCCCACGACCAGCTGAACTCAGTTAGAATACTTGAGATTACCTCAGAAAACACTTTTACCTCCTCCATTAAACAGTTGCAACACTGCCACAGAAGGTAACATCCACTGTCTTTCTGATTTCCGGTATTGGGGGAATAGCCAATCATCTACTAAGAAAATGAATAGGACTCCTGGATTGGCTGCTTTGCAAACGGCACCATCAAATAGCATTGCACATAGCTTTTCAGCTTCCTCTTATGCAGGTTCTTTAGAATATTTTCGATATGCTCAATGATAAAAAGAACAATGGAAAATTGTATGCAAATAATTTGGAGTTACGTTCTACAGAAAGATCTCTGAATATGGAACCACAAATAGGCAAGTGTCCAAACTCTGTATTGTTCATATTTACTGCAAATGATGACAAATAATTATTTGAATTTGAAAAATATTCCAAAAGTATTATTGTATTTCTGCAATTATTAATTCCTCTGGCCTTAAATCTGAAGTCACTTGAGCATTAGGCAGTGAGTTATGGCCCAAATGCCTGTCTGATCCCTCTGTGTTTGTGTTCCTCAACCTGCAACACACATACGGAAAGTCTTTGTAGCTTCACAATATTGCAATGGCTTCCATTAATTTTTCACTCATTTCTATAGCCTTACCCTAATCCTAACCATTACCAGTACATGCATAACTCCAAACCAAACCTGGACTAAATTCACCCCTTAGTCCTAACCCTAACACTAAAACAGCTCTTCTTCTTATGGGGCCTGGGTATTGGGCCCTATAAGGAGCAGTGGGTCCTCATTTTGTACTATTTGTTGAAAAGGTGGGCTCTACAACATATTAAATCCAAGGCCACCCACACACACACCCACACCCCCGCACACGGACACACACATATCTCAAAACAAATTATCTCCATTTTCCTAAGAATGTCTCATATGGACAATTGGTATTACTGTGGCCAGAGCATATGACACGCTAGCATTTTTTAAAATGTTTTTTTTATTTTTTTATTTACTCAAATGCATAGAAAATTATTGGACACAAAATTACTATACAACAATGAACATTAATCTGCAGTTGAATATTTTAAATGAGACATAAAATGAAATGGAATCAGTATTTATAGCCAGTGAGCGTGCAAATCAGGGGGCAAGAGATACACAAAGAAACATGCCAGGAGAACAAAACAGACTGACACTGTCACCACAGCTCTTGTCCACATCATGCATGACCTTAGTGACAGCAGCTATCATCTGGAGCGGCACGTTAACCAACAAAAGCTAATGTCTTCATTTAGGGCCTATCGTACTACGAGCCATCAATACTTAATGAGAGTGTAAGAAGAAGACTCATTCCAAGAAATTCAGGACAGAGGATCACCAGAACAAAAGCTCCATGACACAAAAAAACATCACTACAATTCCTAAAACAAATTCCGATTAAACAGAGACAAGTGTCGTTGGAGACTTAACAAACAGCCAGAAAAAAGGGTTGACTGTCTTACCACAATTTAAATATTAACCAATGACACAGCTTCACCCTGGCAGATTCTATTTCAAACATCCACACAGAAACTGTAAAGTCTTTCGGTAGGTGGGGGTTTAACTTTACTTATTGGCATTCTTTTATTTAACTTTATTACCACTATTCTACTGAATAATAAAAGATGTGACTGTCCTCTTGCACATTGGAATTTTCTGATTATTTTTTTGGTCCAACCTATTCTTTAGTCACTTCCTGTGCACTCATTCTGAATAGTTTGCATATTGGGAACAAGGGTGTGGAAATTAGTTTTCAGCTATTTTCATAACGGATGTGATGCTTTTGTGATGACGTCGCCATCTATATTTATTTTATAACATTTTTCTTAAAAGATAAAGGAATGAACTGATCACGTGCCAATAAAAATTCTGAATTTCAATAGTGCCACCAAGTGGTCATGTAACTGTTAGCCAACTAATATGAGACCAGGTCTCCCTTTCATGCTCTAGGACCCAGTATGTCAACTTTAGTGGATCCTTATCAGCACAGAGAACACAGACTGAGCTTAGGTCATATTATTGAGTCACCAGTGTGATAGCTGAATCACACTGGTACATGTGTGATAAACACAGTGTGTGTAATAGAATGTGTAGACATCCATCCCGTGGCATCTATGCTAGAGTGTTACATTTAGAGTTAGATGATGGTGAGGTGTTTACTATGGCATCATCGCTCCCTAAGTCACTGAAACAAAAGGCAGATACATTGTAAAGTGACCTGGGCCTACCTAAAGAAGTGCATCTATAAACAAAAACAAGAAACATTTAAATTGCTAATGTTGTCTCCAACAATAGAAAGTTTGTCTTTTACTACAACAGTCATTGTGAAAGGCTAGTACATTATAAACAAAGTCATGTAGTATTTACAGTTCCTGTCAAAATTGCCAAAAGTGTGATTGTGTTTGATGTTTTTTGTTGAAATGGTCTACTAGTAGCTAGGACATGATCAGGCTAATGTTACTGATCCCCGTTTGCACTATAAGCATGCTTGGAAAGCTTTGTGTGTTGGGTTTCCTAGAAAATGTCAAAGTTTCCTCTAAAGTATCCCTTCCACATCACTCTTCCTTACCCCACTACATCTGTTGGCAAGTCAGCATTTGCAGAAATAAACCTGCTTTCTTTTTCCTACATGTGACAGTGGATGATAATATCAGCACACATAGCAGCATTATGGTGACAGATTCAGCACAGGGACGTGTCACGTCCAGAAGAGCTGCAATAGATCCAAATCCCGCAGAGATGTTATGCATGGCTGCCTTTTTCAGACTCAAGTCAGCCATCAAGGTCAAAAACTATTTCTACTTTAATCTAGAATCATTGTTTTGCTCTCTCCAAAAACAAACCATACTGTTTTAGAGAAAAGGACAAAATAATGTGAAAGATAAAACAAAAAAAAAGTTTTTTTTAATATTCGAAATTAAATATCAGAGATGCACCAACTAAAATGTTATTGATCGATACGGATTTTGGCATTTCTTTCTGGTATGTACAGATGATTCTGAATTTGGCCAATTCAGATTAATTTTTATTTTATTATTTTTTATTTACAGGTATTGTTAAAAAACCTCACAATTCAATTCAATTTCGATTCCTTGGCTCAATTTGATTTGATGTTGATTTGATATTGATTTAAATAATTCAATAATGAATGAGTAGTATGCAAATAATTCTTTGGATTATCTATTAATATTTTTATGCATTACTTTTTTATTTTTCTTGCCTAGCATACATTACTTTAACAGTGTATTAACATTTTTGAGCAGCAACATCTGAAAATAAAGAAGTAGACATGAAGTAGACACATGCTCAATGTGAAGTACAAAGTTAAAAAAAATACAGTGCTGTAATTGAAAATTGTAAATTGAAGTAACTCCTTTACTTAGTCCTCACTCCTTTACTAAGATAACTCTTAACATTTTTGAATTATGATTTTTAAGCATATTTGAACAATATTGCCATTCTGACCCTCACCTCTCACCAGCTGGTGGTGGTAATGCACACCGAAAGTTTGCCAGTAAACTCAAGAAGAAGACGACTTTGCATCAAAGGGTTTCACATGTGACACAGAGCTGATATAGCGAGCAGGAAGTTGCATCATGGCCACTATCTGCGCTGGTTGAACAACTAGCTCATCAAACTCACTTCTATTGAGTTCCCTGACAAAAAGTGTAGGAAAGTGGTACGCTCAACTATGAAAAGTGAAACGTTTTTCCAAAGTATTGCTCACCATGGCGTGAACCCACTAACCAATGCAATATTGATTCACAGAGTTTTCAGAATCTATATTATATTGGAAGAAAATTAATTGCAATGCACTGATGAATTGATATTGTTGTCCACCCCAAAGGATTACAGAACAAAAACTATCCATATGAAAGCATGTGGATAAAGTGAGGAATCCCAGTTTCCACCGTCAACAAGAAAGCTAAACTCCACCAAGAATGCAATTATCCCACATTGATTACCTATAAAGTACAACCTCTTTAATCTCTAATATCCCCCGCCATCACCACCATTAACAACATATGCATTTACAATCAGCAAGGAACTGTATTGTCTTCCTATTTATAATTCATTTTGTACTGCTGCACTGACCCCACAGCCCCACAGGGATCATTTAAATTCATCTTATCTTATAGCTGTCATGCAATAATGGAGAATGTGGGCAGTAACACGGCAGGCAGACCCAGGCTAATTCAACTATCTCCAGAGGAGTAGTTACTGATGGCATTAGCTTGAATGATGACAAGAACCATGGAGGCCATAAAAGACCAATCAGCCATAAAGTCTACTTGTGTGCCGTGTTAACTCAGGACTATCAGCAATGTTAAGTCGGCCATGTTGTGAGTGTGAATGCATTTCCATTACACTGAGACAAAGCAGAGATATCTGCTTGCCTGGTCTCATCATTCCAGCCTCAAGATGATAGTGAGACGATACACCAGAGAAGAGAGCGGAAAAAAACACCTCATCCTCCTTCCATTCACACAGTCTGCTGAACACAGGCCTTTGTTTCATTGTTGAGTGGCAGATAGAACACTGCATGAGTGCATGTTTGGGACTTTATATGTTGCATCTGTTATCATGAAAAACACAACAGGATTTGCCTTTGTCAGGGCATTCTGAGAGAAACCTGAGTAACAGATGACAGAACCGCAGGAAACAGCCAAATAATGACACGAGGAACTCATTGAAGGTTAGGCGTGGTGAAATGTAAGTAACAATCAAATCTAGTTTATCTCGAACCATCTGAATGTGCAAAGGAAGGGGTCAGATGACACACACGCAGCCACCATGTATATTTTATATTCTGATTTGTTAAGCATAGATTGCTCACGTGTGGACTCCAACAGCTGCTCTTTCATTGTAGCACCTTCACACCGTATCAATGTGTGCTGATAGTAACAGACCTGCATTACAAAAATCAGATGAGCAACAGCAAAGTCAAGTGTTTAGAGCTGCAAGTTCCACTGGGTCAGCTGATTCTCCTTTGTGGCTTACTCAGAGAAATAGCAGCTTGACCACTTATTCTACCTATGAACCGTACAACCACAGAGACACTGGATAAAGTTACAACCATCTGGACAGGCTAAGGTCTACAGATGGATAAAGACCTGTACTCGTGATGTGGTCTTCAACCTAATATGACATAAAGCAGAGTAAGTCCATGTAAAAGAATAAAACAAATGGATAACATGGTGGAAATTACTTATTTTGGTCAGCTGTACAAACTGTCTGCTGATGTACATAAAAAGTAGACAAAATTATTGCAACAGAAAATTTTTAAAAGTTTTTTCTCGGCGGTCAGTTCTCAACTGCCCAAATCTCTGAACATATCTTCTTCCATCCATACTCAGTCAGGACTATTCAAATGACAAAGTGTGTCAATGATCCATATGTTCTTGGCTTGTCTCAACACATGTCTGCCTCAATGTCAGAGTGCCTTTCCAATCTGAGCTGTAATATATTCTGGAAGTGTTTTCTTGTAAAATACTGGTATTTCCAATTTGGACTCAGTCCTGGTATTCCATATCCTTGAGTTCCATTGGCCAGACATCAAACCCAATGTGACTTTCCTCTCTGAGGCACTTTCACTAAGTGCCTGGCAGAATAAAATTATATAAATTAATCCAAGGGATATTTTTGCATTTTTGCTGCACACACCATAGATAAAAAAGAAGAGGAACATAGTCATTTTGTGTGGTTGAAAAATTTTCTAACTGATGTACCAGATGAAATCACTATGGTAACAATTTGCTGGACTAAATTTTAACAAGATCTAACTGCAATGGGACAAGTGGGAAAAAGCAAAAAGAGAAGAAAAAAAAAAAACAAATAAGATCTGACACATAAAGGCTTGTGCTGGAGACAGTAAATTACCAGGCTTTGACACTGACATAATTAGAATCCACTTATAGAAACATTATGACATGAAGTGGCCGATGTTGGTTGTTCTAGTGGCATTCTGAAGGCCTCAAAGTCATGTGTTGGACTTCAGTCTAGTTCTGGTACAGCAGCCTTCTCAGAGTCATTTTCTGTTTAGAACACTTAAAACCCTTAAAACAACCTTCTGTCCATCTATTGTTTCTTCATTTTAGGTTTGCATAGGGATAGTGTCCATCTCCATTGGGTAAGAGTTAGGACAGTTCATCACAGGGCAACACAGAGGCACACAGAACAAATAGTCACTCCCACACGCACTCATGCCTGAGGGCAGCTCGGAGTAAATCCAGTAAACTTCCAGTAAATCAAATGGTCATGTTTTTGGACTTAGAGGAAGCTCAGGCAGTTCAACCACTGGCCAACTGTGTAGTTCAAGAATCTACCTACTTTAGTAGGTATGCACAATATATCAACGCTAACATTGGTTTATGATGATATTAATCGTTATTTAATATGTCAGTAACAGTCCCATGAATAAAAATGGGCCCATATACACCTGCCGATATATTCATTTTCATGTTGTTGGTGTTTGCGTCTGGAGGGGAGAGAGAATGAGGTTGGTCATGTGACAGTGATAGTGAAGCAGCAAAGGATTGTGGGAAGCTTAATTGAAGCAGAGAAGTCAGGGGTTCTCTGACTTCAAGGTGCACTGTAACTTATAGATATGGCTGAGCAATTTGGACTTTTTTATCACAACATTTTATATTAATTATTATATGTCATTTTATCAGCCTCACCTATAAACATATATTGTTTCAGTCTCCCACCAAACTGCTGGTCAAACTGTTGTTATGAAGGTTATAAATTCAGCCCAGGGTAAAGCATCTCTCTTTGTGTGTCAGGTCTTTGTGAATTTTGTCAACAATGCTAAACCATCAAGTAAAATTTATATTTTTTTAAAAAAAGGAACATAAACATATCATTAAAATAAACCAATAAAAAGTGAAAGTCTGATAAAAAAAAACATCTTGAGATTTATATGGTGTCAGTCAACAGGCAAAGGTTGGGATACCAGCCCAATATAGGATCAACGCAGAGATTAACAAGCATCTCTGCGTTAATCTCTAAAAACTAACCGATTTAGTTTCCTAAAAACTAACCAATTTTAGGAAGAATTCCTTGTGTTTTCACTCCTTTTCATAAATTGCAAATTGAACACAAGAGTTTTAGCAAAAAAACAAACTCTGCAGGTGGTTTACACGGGTCAGATCCATAAAGCTGCTTCTGTTCGACTCAGGAAGTTTTCTGACATCCAGCAAACATCCTGGAAGGGTGAGGTGTTTGTGACAGGCTTTCCAGCACCCAATTAACATCAGGCCATTAATTAGGATGGTGGAGAACAGAAAGCTCCAACACAAATGACTGATTTGGCCTGCTTCCAAGCAGTTCTGGCTTTAGAGGAGCACACAGTCATGATTGATCACAGTATGGCTCCTTACCTTATCGTCCTGCCATGCCCCTTACTTGTCTCCACAACAACAGCATCAACCCTCGTTCATCCTCAAACACTGACAAATAAGGCTGTGAAGCGTAAAGCAGGATAGCAGCAGACAAATAAAAGCACTGTCTGTCTAGAAATGCAGATGTGCTGCTGGCATTTTGTTCCCCCATACCTTTTAAGAAGAATGATGCCCCTAGATTCAGATCAGTCTCTGCATATCATTAAACCAGAGAAGAATTTCAACTGGTTCTCAAAATGAAAACCTGTCTTGACACCATGTCAGTTTGGAACTCGGAAGAAAAACACACTCGTACTAGGACACCATGACAGTGTGCCAGTTTTTCTGTTCCTGTGACTCTCAGTCCTCTGAAGTTGTTTGTGAATAAGTTGTTGAAGACATGTCAGTCGTCCTACAGAGCACCTCCAAGGCCTGTTCTAAAATGCCAGCATGAGTTTAGACTTTCTTCCAGCCATTCGTTGACAAACTACAGATTTGTGAAGAGTACAACTCCTCACAAATCATCTGAGATTACATTATTTTGTCATCTCAAACAAAATAATGTCTGAGATGACCTGTAGCTCCTCCAAAGTCACTATGAGCCTCTGGCTGCTTCTCTGATTGATGCTGTCCTTGCCCAGTTTGTAAGTTTAGGTTGACCTCCGTGTCTTGGAAGGTCTGCAGTTGGTCCATCCGCTCTCCATCTTCATATGATGGACTGAACAAAGCTCTAGGATATTGTTCTAGAACCTAACCATGCTTTAAACTTCTCCACAGGTTTCTCCCTGCACTGCCTGCTGGGTTCCACAAAATTAGACAATATCTAAACACTTTTTTGCTTGGTAAGTGGAAAAAATAGCAATTTCCCCCAATAAAATGAATAAGACTGTTGCTCTATTGGAGCACAATAAAAACCAAATCCAATTAGTAGTTGGAGCACAATGATCATAGTAGGGCATGGATCCCTTTGGATGATCACATTGTAGTGTGTGTGATGCATTTAAATAGAATTTCCCATCTGAACAACAGTCCACCTGAGAATAATCTAACAAAAGCCGTTTAACTGCGTACAGATTTCAGGTCTAATTGGGTGTTCATGGTGAACTCATTATCACAAGTACCTCTTATACAAACACCTTTAGTCAGTAGCCACTTGATATGAACCACACCAATGACTTTGTCTCTGGGGAGTTGCATCTGATTAAAGCCACTGTATCCGCTACTATTCTCCCATCGTCATAGCGTTGCTGTACAATAGATCCAGTAAGGTGGAGGAAGTTGCTATCTGTTATCCCAGTTAATCTTATGTAGGAAGCTCTATTTTGCAACCACATGGATTGCAGTTAAGTCAAACTGTTTTTAACTTTAATACTTGAATGCTTGATACGTACGTCTGAACATGTCTAATTGTTTCATTGTCCACAGCTGCAAAAGGCAAAGCTTAACTTGAGTTAAGTGTGTGTGCTGAATGTGTACAGGACTAATCGTGCAATTAGTGGTTCAGGTCTATGTTTCTAATACTGCAGGGAACCAAATGTAACTTTTTGTCCATATCAGATTTTTTAGGACCGTCTGAACAGCACAAATCAGATTGGATACAAATCTGATGTTTTTCACAGCAACTTAAATCTGAATGATTTCACGTCAATAATGTGTGACTGGTAATTTTGCACCAGAGGGTCAGACGCAAACAATGGTTGAAACTAGTAAGACTGGGACCTACTAGTTTCAACGATGTGACTCAGTGGAGCGAGTCACAATGTGGTCTGACTGTATAGAACCTTCAGAACTGATACACATGGACTGCATGTGATGCTAGATCTGAAACTCTAGCGTGAAACTCTAGTGTTCACGCTAGAGTTCGATGATGGTCAGAATTTAGATCAGAATGAGAGAACAGGAAAACATTGAGTGTTAGAACCAATGTGACCAATGCAATCTCAAACTACAAAAATGTTTGTTAAAACTAGTCCAAAATACAGATAATGAACTCTAAGCAGATTTTACAACATACAGAAAACCTGATTTATGTAACAGGTTTTCTGTCTTGTTGCCATTTAATACCAACATCAGCTGGAAAGATATGAACAACTTCTTTTGGAGACAAGGTAAAACTGCCAATTTGTGTGAGAATAAAAGAAGCTTATTTAGGCTAATTCCATGCAGAAGAGCTTTTTTTCCTAAAATAGGTTGTCAGTTTCAAAAACACCTCCAGCGGGTCTGTTTCCAGAAATGTTTTTGTCCACACAGAAACACCTAGAATGGCTTAAAACCGTACTCTCTCTCTCTTTGCTGTTCACATAGATACACAAGGAACCTGTTTTTTTTTCTTAAAAAAAAATAAAACATTTCTCAAGCCATTTTTGTGGGGACACAAATGGTTAAAAACATTCCTGCTTTTGAAAAAGAAAAAAAAATCCCATGTGTACACTTCATCACTGTTATAGTAACATCTATTGATTGAAGAGGTCTGGTTCTAAGACTCCAGAACTCCATAAACAGAACAAAAAATATATTTTACCTTTTGCAAACATTGCTGCTAGTGGCCATGTTGTTTACTTGCAAGTTGTCACAGCCTAGGGGTCAGGTTGCCAGAAGGAGACAAATTCAGGTTGTCTTTTCTTGATAAAAGAAAAGTTTTTTATTGGTTTGGGTGTATTTTATTTACAGCATTTTAAGAAACATATTGAGTATCAGTAACAGAGTTCTGGTTCCTTCCAGCCTGGTTTATGGGGACCTGAAACCAGGCCACACTAAGATTTAAACACTGAAATGTTATCAGTGTACAGAGAGAAAAAACAGCGGCAGCACTGCAGTGTTTTGTAGGTTTGCACTTTTCAGTTGGGGCTGAGACAGAACAAATTACTGGATTTCAGCCATGGATATTTTTCTTAGAAGTGCCGATGGTTTGGTATGAACCATTGGTGACCGGGCTTTGCACATTACAGCATCAATGTGGGCTGTTCACTAGAAAATTAGAAGGGTGCATTTTTTGATGCAGGTCTCACACTAGGAGACATGTTGTTTTTGAGACTATTATAGCTACTTAAAGCACATAATTGCTGCCAACAGATAATAGCTTAGGAAGGTTTTCATCCTGAGAGACATGCTTTCTGCCTCTAAAAACAAAGGCAGTTATTTTTTGTTTACATTTCCAACATGCATGTGCCTGTAGTTATGCTACTTTGAGGTCAACTGGATAATAGCACTAAGCTGTCAAGTATGAAGGTCTGCTTTGAGCTTTCTGATCCAAGTGACAGCATCTGCTTTTCTTGTATGAATGGTTGACACTGGAAAAAGTAAGAAAGAGCTGCGGAGTCATATTTCATTAATAATTCCGGTGCCTCTGTGCTTGTCTGTATGTCTTTTCTGTCCTCTAAACCTCCAGCTGATGTGGACACCCTGAACCTTGGTGCCCTGCAGGTTTCCTCTTGTCGTCTCATGCTTGTTCAGGATTGGGAAAAGCAGCAAAATGCTGGTTTCTTTCAGACAACAACTTCTTACCAACTGGTTATTTTATTTTCCTGAATTTGACTGCATTATAATAACATTAAATTGATTTGAACCCTATGTTACTGGACTGAACCATGCTGACATTGTTGCTTCATAACAAGTAACTAGTGTGGTAAAAACTCTAGGCCTTCAACTCTGGAGAAGCTTTCATGGGTAGTGTGTGTGCTCTCCCCATGCATGAGTTTTCTTTGGGTACATCATTCCACCACTACAAAATGATTTACAAGGAAACGCATCAAAAAGTGAAAGCCATTCTTCCCTAGATTGGACGTCCCAACCCAGGATTATCCCATAGTCAGACGGTGCAATGATCAAACAAATGAGAGCATCTCAGACTCTATGGGGTCACTCAGTTTGTTGAGACCTAGAAGAAGAGCAAAGCATGTGTGGATGGTTTGTGTTGGCTTAAAGAGAGAGCCTCTTCTATCTGGAGAACATGGCAGAACAACTTACGTATACAAAGTTGCAACCCAATGAACCACAAGAGTTCTAGAACAATTATCTAAGGAGAGACCAAAGTAGATGTTTGAGAAAACCAAACAGCGTGTCCACAAATCAATCCTCATAAACTCCTGCAGTGGAGGAGTCATGATTTGAGCTTGTTTTACAGCCAGTGAATCTGGGCTTCTTGTAGTCACTCAGACCATAAACTCAATGATCTCATTTTTCTAGAGTCAGATGGGAGGTCATCTGTCTCACAGATACACCTTTGTGGAAATCAGTCATCCGACAGGAAAAAAACTGCTCACTGTAACTACTTGAAGAATTCTTATCAATCCATATCCAAAGCTTTGGCATAGATGTTGAACTTTATTTAACTGTAAGGTTACAAAACAGTCAAATGAAAACTTCCACAGGTGATGCTAAGTAAGCTAAACATTTTCAAAGTTAGCAAAAACGCTATGCACTAAACCAAAAATTAGCTCCACTATTAGCACATTAGCAGAAGTATGGCCACCACTGCATCATAGTCTACTCAAATATTACTGCTGATCATGTCAATACCTTTACAGAGCACAGTGTACCCCAACATCACATCATCTCATACCGCTTTCTTCAACATGACAATAGTGAATGGCCTCCACAGCCACCAGATCCTAAGTCCTGCAGAAACTGTTTGGGATGTAGTGGAATAAGATATTGTCATTATTGATGTTCAGCTGACAACTTCACATGAAGTGCATGAGGTTTTTTTATAAGGTCCAAAATCTCTAAAGAATGCTTCTGACACCTTCTGTGGCAGTAAACCTGACACTAGCAATGCGTACCTAATAAACTGGCTTTTGTGTATATCCAATATAAATTTCAAATTGAAAACTTTAAAGTTTTAAAAACTGTCTTTCTGCCAATCTGAAAGAAATTGAATTTGTTTGTAGTCATTAAAAGGCTGTTAAAACCTCTGTAGGATCACAAGAGAATCAGCTTCCAAGTAAACTTAGATCTTAGTGTCAAGTTGTTGCAGTTCACATAAAAGGCAGTCTCTCTTCACAAACTAAGTTTGTACCATAACTACCCTCAGATGTCCAGATCACAATTACAGTTGCTGCTTTCTTCCTTCCCCTTCTCTTATTTCTCAGCCTGCTGTCTTCCCAAGGAGCTGCATATGGCCCTGCAGAAAGTCTCTGCATGAGTCCAAGGCTCTCGCAGATGGCTTGTCCCTGTTTCTTTCCCTCATCTTTCCCCACAGTACCCAAAATTCCATTCCTGTGGGCTTGGAAAAGAGAGGAGTGTGTTGCAAATTTGCTTGAAGCAAGATGACATATTGTAGCGTGAGCAAAAAAAATGCTGCAACGGGGACATCCCGTCCATTAGCCCAGTCAACATCAGCACCCATTTCACCACCGTAATGTAAAATTCTTCCTGTAAGTGCAGAAGAGATGGTGGCGGCAGGGAAGTGGGTCTGACAAAGCTGACGTTATTCCAGGCAAATGGGAACGCTGACACTTTGCTGCACGAGCTGCAGAGACATACACACAGACGCACAAACTACCGTCCTCTTTTTCCTGCAACTTCCTTCCTATCCACAGAGTGTCTCATCACATCCTCCTCAGGTGCTCCATCCACAACCACGCTGGTAAGCTAGCATGACAACCCATCATCAACCTCTGGAAGACAAACCTCTACACACATGCATCATTATGCACGCAGAATCTGCTTGTATCTAAGCTACAAAAGCACATTTGCCAACATGCCTGCACATCTGCGAATCGCCTCGTACAGTATGACGTGTGTGTGTGATGTGTCTGGGGAATACTATTCACACTCGTCTACACACGCACACGCAGAAGGGCTGTATTCGTAGCAAGGAAAGAAATGGAACTGGGATCGTGGATGTAGGACACAATCAGCACCAATCTCAGTCTCCCTCTTACCTTCCAGGAGGAAACAGCTCACCTGGATGCCTCTGAAGCACAGACAGATCGCATTCAGGCCAACCTCTCTCCCTGCAAACCAGCTCAAAACATCTCCCTCCCTCCCTTCTCTCTCATACACACACACTCTCTCCCTTCTCTCTCTTCCTCTCCCTTTGCAAGCTGGAAATGACAAGATTGTACTATAAGCAGAGGGGTGGGAGTGAACCCTAAAGTAGCTAAAGGAGACTGCGTTGTTTCTGGCCGACCGCCCCGAGTGACTGTGAGCTTGCGGCTAATAAGAGATGGAGGTAAGGTGGCAGTGGGATGGGGATGCATTTCAAGCAGCAGAAGAGTGAGGGAAAAAGCTCAGCAAAGACAACCTTCTTGAAACTCAGAGGGCCCCTGCTCTGCTCTGAAATGGTACAGCCCAGAGGAGTTTAAGGAAGTAGACAGCTTCAGCTATCAGTTTATAACACAATCCTCTGTGAATCCGAGCTCAGCTACAGTAAGGGAAGGTGAGCCGTGTTGGGTAACTGGGTTACCTCTGATCAAATGTAAAAGCTCCGGATCTGGCCAGCCCACAGCTTTCACTGCTGTTAAATGATGCTTTAGCTCCATTTGTCCTGCAGTATGTCATGTCTTTGCAAAGCAGTTCTTGCCTCAATCGGCTGTTCTCTTATTTATTGCTATGGGTGATTGTTATTTCTTTATTATGACATACACAACTATTCCAAAAGAATGCGACAAAACGTGCAGAGAGATATCCTCTCTGAGAAGTATGCTGAACATGTTCACGATTATTTGGACAGCATGAATGAGGATCACAACTCAGAGCTCAGCGCTGAGAAATCACACAGGTGAAGCCGGCAAGTTGTCGGCCACGCCCCTTTGATTCCACAATCACAGCTACATGAAGTAAAAGCTCACACAACCCACAGTGATGGTCCGATATGAACGTTTGGGCAGATATTGATATTTACTATTATTCCATATATTGTACATAGTATACATATTTCACTACCCTTCCGATACCTGGACGGAAACAACCACATGCTGACCTCACCACTGCTTCTCTGCTTCAGTAAGTCTTCACACAGTCCTGTGCAGCATGACTCACATCACTGTCACATGACCAAACGAATGTCACATGACTAACCTCTTTCCGGAACCCCTCTGGACAAAAACCAATAAATAAATATTGGTTGTTAATATCTGGCCATTTTAATTTATCGGACCCATATTAAAATGTGAAAAATGACCAATATCGGTCAATACCAATATTACTGACAACATATGCATCCCTAATTGCTTTGTTTGTTAAAGGACAAAAATATGTAATGAAGGGTGTCTGTCTTCATTTTTATTGTAAAGCCATGATGTCTGTTTGAGGCTCCTATTTTGAAGAAAGAAAGGAATTAGTTGTTGAGATATACTACTAAAGTTTGTTAATACAAACTGCTAGTTGTGTTGGTGGATGACAGTCAGACAAAAATGTAGTTAAAAAAAAACCTGAACATCCAGATACTGTAGAAGGTAACTAAAGTGATTAAACCTAATCACCTTAATTCCTCTGCTTCTTAGTCCAGTTCCACTAAAGTCTGAATCACTTTTTCACTGAAGTGACCTTTATTAGCAGCATGTGAGCATCATCTCTCTCGCCAGTCTGCAGCGATACACGTCCGTGCAGTAACATTATTTTATTGTGTTGTGCAACACTCCTTTCAAGCCTTTGCGCCATGAGCTCAGTGTCACCAGTTGTAGTCACTGAAACACGTTTCTTAACGTTAGTTTCAAGTTTGTTACTATTGAATTGTTAAAAAAGCTATCACTATGATTTACCCAATACAAACATCTTCTTCTTGTTTTCCGTATCGTTAAAGCTTCAACCCTGTAGCTCTCTGCATAGGTTCATTTCTAAAACAATAAATAGGAATATGTTATTCAAAGCTCTTCATTAATAATTCATTCTGAAATAAACAGAAATGTCAGATTCTGTTTGATCTAACCATCGAAGCTAAAACATCCTCATTATTTTAGAGCTTTGTGTAGTACATTCTTTAAATCTAACATATATGTTGATGTCGACATTTGCAACATTTTTACCAGCAGCACTGTAAGACATTACATTACACAATTACATACAATGCCTAAGCCCATTACCACTTCTATGGACTGAGGCACAATAATCAAACTTTTGGAGATGTCTGCTTGCAGTCTTTTTTCCTTTAAATTAATAAGTTTGGTCACATCAACATTTGATGAAATGACACTTTGTGTAGCCAGGTTGTACAAATATCTTTCTCATTACTTAGACATTTGGCAGATAACTGTAGTGTTGTTAAACCCAACTGACCTGAACTCAACACATATCAGGACCGCTGCTGTTTGCCTGCTGTGAAGTTGGACTTGAAGACAACATCTGGTTCTGTTCTGGTGACCTCTGTGTAACGTCTGGAGATCATTGTGCAAAGATGAATTCTTTGCACGGGTTGTCCATAAAGAAAGTTATGGACAACCCGGAGCATCATCTTCATCAGGCTGTCATAGAACAAACACTGTGTCTCCGGTCTGAGGCTTTTCCAAAGCTACTGTAGCACTGACTGCTACAGCAGATCCCTCCAGCCATCTACAACAACTCTGAAGAAAATTAGACAGTTTGCTGCAGTTATTTATTATTTTTTGGAATTAATACTATGTATATTTGAATTGAATCATATTGAATTGATCTAAAACATAATATATGTCATGTGATTTAATAAGAAAAACTGGTAATATGCCTTTTTATACACTGTAAATGTGTTTTCAGCTGTATTAGCAGGCATGTAAAATATAATTTGTTAGAGGAGAAATGAAGGAGCAACGTGTCCCAAAATACATTAAGAGTTAAGCTGGTTTACCTGCTACCCCACAAATACAATACAGTAATCTATGTTATCAGTGCCTGAAGGAGGAAAACCTGACTCCCTCAGAATGTCACACTCTGTCACGCTCCACAAGAGAAATCCAGCACACACATTTCCTTTCATGTTTGTTTTTTTTCACACTAAATTACCAGTTTTCCTATTTTCCCATTACTCCTGTTCTCTTTGAAAGGGAGCGCCTTGACGGACAGGCTGGTTGCTACAGGAACCACACCATGCCTCTTGCATTAGAGTGAGACACTAAGGTGTGAAATCCAAAATAAGATTGGATTTAGATTGGACCTAAACTGGAGTCAATTTCCAAGCCAGGGCAAACAGTAATCATTTGAAACCATGACATGTGCAGTGAAGGCCATTTGCATTTTAACAAGATTAAAACTCCACAAACACACAGTGTGTACATCCCCAGTCCTCAGCTACAGTTTATGAATATATGGGTCAGCTGTGGTCAAGATGCTCAGTTGGAGATGGAGATCATATATTCCACATAATACACAACGCAGTCCACACACACTTTTTAATATGTAAATTCCACAAAGAAAGCCCATCCCCCACCCTTGCCGGTGGGAATTAAACCAAAGACTTTCTTGCTGCAAGGCAGCAGTGCTGCCTACTGCTTCACTCTGCAGACCAAATTCAGTTCAGTTGAATACATTCATAAAGCAGGAAGTAAAAGCAGAACTCATCCAAGGACACTTGAAATAAAACCAGAAAATTGAAATCATATCATGTTTTATATTCACATTCATCCCAATGAATGTGAATATAATGTGAATTGTTGAGAAGCAATTCCAAACAATCATATTCAGGCCAATCAATAAACAGTAGTAAACCAGAATGTGTAGTCGACTGGAAGTCAATACAGAGCTCATATCAATATGATACCAATTATTTTATTAAGTTTGTCCTTCAGGTATTTTAGTGGTTTTTCCTTTGATTTATTTTTGTTAAAACCTAGGATGGTATTTGGCCAAATTTTATAGGTGTCTACAAAATACTTTAATAACTTATTAACCGAATAAACCAAAATAATGAAAACAAAACTAATTAGTGTGTAAAAAGCTAATTTGAGAGCAAATCAAAACAATGTCTCTTTGAGAAACTACCAGAAAAACATAAAATAAAATTTCAAGAGGGAATCTATAACCGAAGTATCAATCTTACCACACTAACATCAATACAATACTGGGTAATAATGATCAATATTTTTGGGTCATTCTGCCCATCCTTACTTCACTCTGATCTGTTCCAACTGTGAATAAATCTCTTCCACACCGTCATAAAACCGCAGCAACAGTTTGGATCAGTATTTGTTTGTTACTGTATGCTCTGATGGATTTACTGTATATCCAAAATAAGACATTTTTTGAAATATTTTTTTCTTCATCCCAACATATCCCACAAAACATCATGGTGACCCTTCCTATCTACATTTCTCCTCCTCCCCCTCTATCCTGAGAATGAACAGAGGGACATGTCTCCATTCAAAAAAACCTGCATCAAACCAGACCCAGGATGGACAGACTTCTGAAAGGACAGACATCCAGAGATACTGATATTTGCAAATCGTTTTTAGTGCATTTGATTCCCAACCCTGATTGCTGGCCCCCAACTGGGAGGACATCTCTCACGTCTTCTGCACGACGGCTTGGTTTCTGCTAAGTTCATTCATCCATCCATCCATTTTCATTACACCCTTGTCCCTTAGTGGGGTCGGCAGGTGCTGCTGCCTATCTCCAGCCAAATTCCAGGTGAGAGGCGGGGTACACCCTGGACAGGTCACCAGTCTGTCGCAGGCTAAGTTCATTAAATAATAAAATCAGTTTCTTCTTTCTAGCTGCTGTTGTGAGTATGCATTTATGGTTCCATTTATTTCTATACAATTTGTTAAATTAAATATTTATTACTGAGTAGTTTTTACCAAATCTGGAACGGAATGTATTTATTTCACTCAGAAACTCTAGTAGGAAGCTGGGAAATAATACACAAACAGTGACTTTGTTCATCAGAATTCCCTCTAATGATGCAGTCGGCCCATAAAAAAAATTGGTCTCGCTGCAGATGCAGAGAAAGTCTGTAAATAGGCTATAGACCACCCAGGCCAACCACTGAAATGTTGCCTCATTAAACAGAGGCCACACTGTGGGAGACCCATATTGATTCATCCATCAAAGACTAATTTCAGTGGTATTTGCTCCTTTATTTGGCAACCTGGTGCTCTGATGTGGACTTGGGTCGATTAAATTCAGCCAAATATTTGCTCCCCCAACCCACCGCTCCCTCTCTGGCCTGCTGAACCTGACAGACCTCAGCTTGGTTCTGTCTGAAACATGACCCTGTTACAGATGTTGGGTTCAACTCAACTCAACAGATGGGTCAACATACGGTCTGCTCTGGGGTCTCCCAAAGGCCCTCTCACTGGGTTTTGTCTTTTATAACAAAACATGTTAGCTGAAAGACAATAGACTCACATTAGCAGAGTCTGCCGCAAAAAGAACCTTGAACATTAGTGTCTTTTGTGTCTTGATGAGCACAAGCAGGTCCACATAATGTAGACATTCATCTCTGCATGCATCTCCTTTGCTGTGGCAGTATAAACTTGTTCACATATTTTATATTTCCTGGTGCATCTGCATAATGCACTTTCCTTGCGAGGTTTTAAAGGGGAGTCTGTTTGTGTTGCTGTTTTCAGTTACTGTGTCTGCAGCCAAGATAAATCAGGGTCTTAGAGCACAAAAACACAGTTTATATTAAAGACTTAAATTATACCATTTCAAACTGTGTTGCCTGGGCAGAGAAATTAAAAGGTAACACTCAGGTAAAGTGTATTCTTCTTAAGAGGTACAAAAAGTTACTAAGTTATGAAAAAAAATATGTTTCTATATTCTGTATATATATTTTTTCTAAATACAATCAGTCTTTCAAACCATAAATTGATTTATTTCCCCCTTTAATGTTTCCTGTTTCCATTTACTCCCCTCCAGTTTTAATTTGAGACTTGTGAAATGAGATATGTGTTACCATTATGCCCTTTTTATCATGTAAACAGAAGAAGAAAAAGCAATCAGCTTCAAGAATTGCCCCCAAAACATTGGCAGCACATATCAGGAATCAGTTAGACTGATGTCAAAATAATCGACATCGGCCTTAAAAGCCAGAATCGGCCCATCTCTGGTGTTTCCATCAACTGCGCTGAGTGATGGCTTGTTAACATAGCTAAGGTAGAGAGGGTGGTATCAAAGCCCAATTCAGATTTCATAGTTTGAGCAACAGGACGTTCCAGTTAAATTTAGAAAACTGAAATTATGCTGGAAAACCTTGAGAATAATAATATATTTTCCTAATTCTTATTAAAACTGCAGCAGTAAAAGGTTAAAACTGGTTCCCTTCTGAAGCTGTGCCTGTTCAAGGGATGTATTAGCCTAAAAAGGTCAACAGCACCATGAGTGATTTATGGATCTGTCACTCTAATGACTTTATCATGCGATAGATTGATAACTATATCACTGTGACAGGCCATGTGCTGTATCATCCTGTCATTCTGGCCCACACATGAAGCTCCTGTCTGGGTGTTCAGACCCGCCTGTCCGCGGCGCCGCTCTGCCAGAAAACTTCCATATTATAATAAGAGTTCAACCTGATCGCACAAAGTGAGATGAGAGCAGCCGTCTGCCCGCGGCTGCTGTTAAAATGCGTGCAGCGTGTTCACACTCTGAGGTGCGCTGCATCATACCCCACACTGCCTCCGCTCATAATTGGCTGTCCACCCTGCATGAGCCCGGAAACTTGTGAAACACACTCAATCCCAGATTTTCACAGGGTGCAAAGCGAAGCATGAGCTGATGTGACGCGGGATGTATGTGTTTGTTCCAGTTGCTGTTGTTGTTGACCTTGACTCAACCCCTTCCCGTCCCCCCATTCCCCCCCCCCCACAGTACAAACCCAGCTCAAAGCCAGCCCCTACCTTTCTGAGAAAAGATCCAATCGACTGACAAGGACAGAAGCGAATAATGCCGCAGAAGCACCAGAACCACTTAATGCTGGCCATGGCGGAGAGCACAGTGACCCAGTGAGGATGCAGCTGCTGCTCTTAACACTCCAGCTGTTTAGGTGGCTTTCTGGGTCTGTGTCTGTGTGTGCGCATGTGTACTTGTGCATGTTCAGTGATATTCACACCCCTTCCTGGCCTATATTCCCTCTGAGCTCAGAATGTGTGTGTGTGTGTTTCTGCTTTAAGGGTCCAGACCCTGCAGATGGCCTCCCTCCATCGCCCTCACTGTTATTCTGCAGCTCATTTCACATCGGCTGCCACCTCGGAGCCAAATGGATCAATAGATGAGCAGAATACATCACAAAAACAAAACAGTGTGTAGGTGAAGGGATGGGGAAAAACAGCCTTGCTAATTGATAGAACAGCAGGTTGGGCCAGAGGGGCGCTAGCCTGTGGATGATTCTTCACAGTGGAGGTCTGAACCGTCTGTCATTTGCTCCTTGTCAGGGATAAACTGCTGCTTTGTGCAGCTGACTGGCTTCAGAATGCAAATCAACAGGATGACACGACACGAGCTCATGAGACAGACAGGGCTGCTGCAGAATTTAAAGAAGCACTATAATCCCTATTCATCTCTAAGCACACGGCTTCAGCCCTCAGATTACTGTTCACATTATACCACCGCAGACCTGCACAAAGTGCCAAAGTCTCAGAGCGTGTGCTGCTGTGCAAATATGGCTTCTGAAGCTCCACTGACCTTGGCATGACTCTTATCTACACACAGTCTGGCAAGCTTTAGAAACTAAGCAGAAGGAGTCCAGAAAAAAGCTGTGGTGGCTAAGAGAAACGTCTCAGAGACTTGACCAGTAAGTCCCTCTCTGTTAAGGTGTGAGATGAAGATCCAGGCCATGTTGGAGCGGCATTACTGACAATGATGACAGCAAAGTAGGAAGAGTGGAGCTTTCCACTCCACTGCCAGCAGATGGCAATGAGTCCACTACAGGCTGCTGTCACTTGTCTTCAACAGCCATGCATCTATCCTAACCCTAACCGTCTCCCTGGAATCTCAATGAACTTATTGTTTCTATTTGGAAGGTAATATGAGAAAATTCACATCACTTTTTACCAAGCAAGTGATTAATAGTTCCAGTCTGACTATCAGTCAGGCTGGAACTATTAGAGTGTACACTGCAACTCTTACGCCACCTGAGGGAGGAGGGGAGGACAAGCTTGTATTTGATTCATGTCTTAAAACGTCTTACAATTGATTTTAGAACATATCTGCAGTCAGAAAGAAACATGCTAGACTGAAAGTTTCCACTCAACAGGCCACCTTTCTCTACTAAAAAGCATGGACTGAAACAATTGCTTGGACTAAAAAATATCTACAATTTGCATTAGATGAAAACCGTCTTTGCCTCTAAATCTGTTCTAAACAGGACTCCTTAAATGGCAGATTTAGCTTCAGCCAGTTCAAATCCCGTAAAAAAAAAATCCTATATTTAATGGATGTTAAGTCAAGCAGCAAGGAGTTTTTCACATGTTGGGTATTGTTTTACCTCCAGATGCACCCTTTACTACAACAAATCAAATGTTCACTAAAGCAGTGCTGATATTAAATTTTGGGAAATAAATTGTTTATTTTCTGCTTTAAAACAGGAATTGAATTAATTGTTTATTTGTATTTTTATATGTTCATACAGTGTAAGACAAACTTAAGCAGTTATAAATCTGATTATTGGTGGAATACTTGATTACAAAAATAATCATTAGTTGCAGTCTTACACAGAATATGTTACACATGACTGTAGAATTTATTGATATTGATATGATTAGTTTTTTTGCACATTTTATTATCACTAAGAATACATTTAACATTAAACTTTCATGGAATTTTATATGTGTTCATTTTTAGGCAGGAGGCTGTCAGATGCATACGGTATATAGTAATGAGGGTTATGAGTTAAAACAAAAAACTGAATGAACACACTTTACCATGGTAACCCAGTCCAAATCATGACAGGTTTGAGCTGATGTCTGCATCTTAAACAGCTCTCCATTTAGACGAGAACGAGCCTTGGGTGGTGGTAATCTGTTGAATGACAAAGTGCTTTATCTAGACTTAGATAAGGGCTGGTTGGGACCTCACGCAGTTAGCAATTCAGTCTCTGGGGATAAAATAAATCCTTTGTTGCCAACCCAGATTCAGCCAGGCAGCCTGTCAACAAAGCAGCTCTTTCAAGCTCACTGCAAAAGAAAAAGAAAAAGCAAGAACCAAAATAGTGATATGGGAGCCTCACTTGTCTATAGGCTCTAACTGCTCAGGTGTTTAGTATGACAACATTCATTTCCATTTTGGTGGAACAGAAGCATGAAGTAATTTGCATTTTAAGTAAAAAAAAAAAAAAAAAAAAAAAAAAAAACACCATCTGGAGTCCAAAGTGAATGGTTTGATAAAAATCTGATTTAGAGGTCTGAGTCCTCTATGAAGTTGACTGGACATAGCAAACAACTAGAAAGACCTGAACACAAATTCTCTATAAGACTGAGATCAGGTCTTTGTGATGACCATGTCAACACGTTGATGCCACTTTCTAACATTGGCTGGATGGGAGGGTTACTGTCCAATAGGAAGACCAATCTGTGACAAAGCTTTTGCTTCCTAGCTGATTTCTTTTGACTTTTCCATCTACTTTATACGCATGTATAATTGTTCCCAAGGATGAACCGGACTGGTGATTTTCTTCTTGACATCTTGTCAAGAAGAAAAGATTTTTTTGACAAGTGCTTTCTTGTTTGTGTCTAAAAAGAAAGTTCTGTGGCCTAAAAACACTCCCACAGCTGTGCCTCCAGTTTGCTTAAATGTGTCATCAGAAGTTTCCAAAGCAGAATCATCATCAGAAATTTTAGATACATCATTGAAAACATCTCTGACATACTCTTTCTCTCATTACTGTGGCAGTTAGCAAATAATGGACCCAAAAACAAGTTTGGTCTGATTTAAATTCAGATGTTGAGAGAAAACCTGAATGTCTTTTTATTCAGTGTAGCTAAATTTCTGATTTCAACTGTATATAACGCCTAGTATGTGTAACCTTCTAAAAATTGTTTAATTAACAGTCCGTTTTCCCAGCAGTCTCGAGAACTGCCAGCAGGTGTTCTATTACTTATAAAATATTCAGACTTTGACATTTTTCTGTCGTATCTGTTGCATTTTGTGCATCGCAGATGTTTGGGAGCAAAACACATGCCTGATTTTATTCTTGTTTCTTTGATTCGAATGCAGTTTAAATGAGGAGCTCAAGTGGCCAGCGGTTAGCTGCTTTAATACAGGAATCAGCTGCTGGTCATTTAATCACCGGCATCAAAAGAGGCAAGAAGCGCCTCCAGCTCTGTGTAGCTACCTGCAACCTACACCTGCATCCATCTTACTCTGCATAAACTCCCTGCTCTTTCACAGCATCACATTAATAAAACAATACTGATATTGAAAAGAGACAAGTCAACAGAACAGACTTGGTGCCATGGCAGACAGTAACTTTGTGTATTTACCTCCAGTGCCAATTGCTGATTCAGAAATTGAAGATTTTCCTGTGGAACGTAACTACAAAATATATATGGAAATTTTCCAATTAACACATATTTTTGGTAGATCATATGTAAAATGTACAACATTTTATATATCACTCATAGTTTTTATCACTTCACGTTAAACTGTGGAACAGATTGGTTTCCGCCACACGTGCATAAGTTTGTGAAGCTATATTTGTTTTATTCAGTGTGATAACTAATTTCAAAGAAA
>CAEGAE010026748.1:0-155583 GCA_903067095.1 Girardinus metallicus
TACGGGCTTTTTATCAAATTGTATGAATTAGCTAAGAGTGATGATTCAGTTTCCACTTATGTCCTCCTGGACTTCCTTATCAAGAAGATGAAGAAACAAGAGGATGGAGAAAAGCTGAAGGAACTGGAGGAAATATTCAGTCAGATGGATCAGGGAACCAGAACATCACTCCAACTCAGGTACAGTAACTTTCAAAATGTCACTTTATTCTCTACTAAATTGTGTTGTGTTAGTGTAAGGGTTTTAGGTAAAGGTAATTTTATTTCTATAGCACATTTTCAGCAACAAGGCAATACAAAGTGCTTTTCAGGATTTAAAAGGAAATACAAATAAAATAACAAACCAAAGGAAAGAGCAAAAGAAGAAAAAGAATCTAATGTTGATCTAAAATATGTAAGCTAGATGCTTCAGGTTGCTAAGGATCCTCTGGTCTAATCCCTGTTCTGGGTTGGGAGAACAGGAGTCTGAAAAATAGTCCAACAATGTTGGTCCACAAGTTTCCTCTGGGCTTCTGGTCTCTGCATATAAATAGTGAGTAACTCTACAGTTTCTGATAAAATAAGCTACAGAGTGACTAATCTAGTTCCTTTTCTGGGTTAAAGTGAGTAGTCACAGTTTCTAACAAAATAAAACAAAAAAAGGAGCGGACATATTAGGGAAAATGGCAACATTCAGACAAAACAAAGGGCAAAACAAAGATATGAGTGAAAGCGGTGTCGTCACACGACATGAAACCACGTTGCTCAGCCTCCCGGCAAAGTTCGATAAAGATGTTGTTATCAAGGCATGTCCTTGGGAGCGCTCAGCTCCACAGCTGCATGGATAACAGGTGAGGTGGGAAGAAGCGTTATGTTTACATATCTTCAATGAGATTGGAAATATGTAGCCCTTACAAGGCAACACAGGGAAAGCCAATTCAGATACAGAATGTCTGAGGTCGGGTAGATTATCAATTTCAATCTTCCCTAAAGTCTCTCCGATACATCTCAGTTCCCAATTATCCAAATTAGTTTGGTTGTTCCACTGAACTGAAACTAGATCAATTTCATTCCGTTAGTGAGTTTTGAGTCCTCAGCTGGGCTGCGAGTCTCAGCAAGGGTTAAGACTTTTGGTGCGCCTCTGTCCACACCAACAGTCTGAGTGTTCTCTAGTTTGGCCAAGCCCGTCACAAATTTGTCAATAAGCCAGGTATCCACAAGCTCCAAACAGCAGAAATCCTGTTATCATAAATAAATCCAGGGTGAATCCCGCCAGGTGTGTCCCCGCAGGACAAGAGGGCTCTCCGGTGCCCCGTCTTCTCGTCAAAAGTTTGATCAAATGCATTGAGAGATCGGTTGACCAGATCCATAATTTGTAGATTCGGAGGATGTGCAAAGAAAGACTCCAAAAATATAGAAAAAGACAGAGCAAGCAGGGAAGGCCAGGGCAGGGAGGGAGCAGAGGAAAAAAGCATCCGCCTTCCCCGAGAGCAAGAGAAGATGTACCATAATTCAGAAGAAGAATTTTGATATATGAATTCCTAAAATTGATTTAAGTTTGCAGAAGACCTTTGCAGACAGAAAAAACAGTACAAGCAAAAGGTATCTGATGAAAGGAAGACAAGAAGAATGCTGACAGATATAAATAGAGCACAGGAAAACTGTAAGACCTGTAGCAATGATTGTCATAGTTCCGTGAAGTAGACGTACGTGGCTACATTTTGCTGAATAAATTATATATGTATGGTTAAATATGTATGAACAGCATCATTTTGCTTGTCAACAAGCATGAAAAGTTCAAAATATGTCAGTTACTAGAGTGCACACTCTAACAACTGACAACAGTTAGAGGATCCTAACTGTTGTCATAACCATAGGATTACATTATATACCTGAAAACATTCAAAAATCTGAATAAAATATCAACTGTGGAAAAACCACAGTTGATATATAAATATATAGATATCAAATAGCAGAGACATTTGAAGGTAGTTTAAGGTCTTGTGACTTGTTTAAAAGTTGAACGGAGTTTCTATGTTGAAGTAGGCAGAAGTAGTAAACTGTGAAAAAGCATACAATTTTAGCAGAATTTTGTGGAATTTTGTCAAATTTCAATGTCTTTCAATGGGGCTGAAATTTGCACAAAATCGCAAACATTTCCAAAAAATTTAGCAAAAGATATAGCAGAAATCTCTAGAAGAAGCACAACGTTTTTATATATGAATTAGTAATTCATATATTACTAATATGTGAATTAGCAATAATTCATATATTCTCACTAATTATGAATAATCTAGCAGCTCCACAGCTGCATGGATAACAGTTTCTCTACAAAAAACGTTCAGTGCTATGTGCAGCTAAAAGACTTGACACACACAACATGGTGGGCGATTTGTGACGAATTTGCTGCCGTTGCTTTTACGGATTTTCGTAAAAATCAATTATAGTCTTCAAATCATATCAGGGCTCCAGGTGCGCAAGGTCTCGTTTAACTCACAAAATCCTAAAAAAAAGTAAAAAAAAAAAAAAGTGAAAAGGTATGTTAAAGATTCTATTATTAAGCAAAAATACATGACCGAGTGAGAACCAAACGCCCGTCAGTCATGAGTTTCGTTTTCCTTTCTTCATAAAAGGAGGCGTGTTGTTGGGTCAGGTCAGCTGTAGCAGTATCGAAGAGCCATTGTTAGGTCAGACTTCTTTAGGAATGGCTTCTAAGGATTTAATTATTAGGGTCCTGTGTGATAACCATGGATGTTTGGACTTTGAGCAGCTACTAGAACTCGCCCAGAGCAATTTCGGCTTTGAGGTCGTAGATCTGCGCTCAGTTCTTTTTGACGACGGTATAATAGCGATAAGAGAAGGAAAAGAGAAGCTCACCAGCGGTTATTTAATCAGGCCTGATAGTCTGGTAGTGGCAAAAACCAGCCTGAGGCTTTGCAAGACACCAGGACAGTGTAACCAGTGTGATGGTTTACATCTGTGCAGGTATATTGTTGGTGGAAGCTGCAAATTCGGGTAAGTTAGCTTGGACAGTTCGTAATTACTCTTTTATTAACCAATATACAATTCAGTTTAATAAGCTAGATATATTTTTTGGGTTACATTTGATGTATCCATATTTGGATGAAGGTAAGATTTACTCTCAGACTTCTCTAGAAACTTTATTTAAAATTTCGCACTTTAAGAAAACGGCACTGTGATTAATTGTACTTTGCACATTTTTGGTTAAATATAAAACGGATGATAAAACAAAGCTTTGCTGAACAAAATGTGGAAGTTTGACAATCAAGACGCTAAAAATAGAGTATTATTGCACTGTCATGGGTGTGTTATGTTGTGATTTTGTTTTCAAGGAAATACTTCTGAAAGCTTACTCATAAAATAAAATATTATTAGTCGCACTCAATAAGTCGTCTGCCAGTAAGCAGAGACCGATAAAGCTTTATGTAAAAATCGTTTTACTTTGGAAGAAAGATGTTTGTTTTCGTCTTTCCCTCGTGAGTTCAGATCATTTCACCATGTCGTCCAGAAGAGGGCAGTGTTTAACGGCCTGAGACATTGTGATCCTCCCAAAACTGTGTAATACAGTGCCTTGCTACAGTTTTCACACCAATTTAAGGCGTTTTAATTTATCTTTGTGTATGTTTAAGTTTTTCTGTTGTGAGTTATTATTGCCACATAAGTTATTTGCACATGTGTAAGCAGCTGGAGGAGCTCTACTAAGTTGGAGTGAGGCCTTAGGCTCTTTTCAATCCCCTTTTTTGTTGGAACAGAAATAGAATCTCCACGGTTTATAATGGAGCGGATGTACACCACACTATAGTTTATCCTGTTTCTTCTCCTGCTCGCTAGATATGTTACATGTATGTATTTGCTATCTACAGATTTTCTTGAATACTTTTGATGGAACTGTAATTACTGTAAAATAGTCTTTCTTTTTATAACTGAACTGGGTTGAGTCATATTAGGAGTAGAAGACATATGTTCACTCAACGAAGGATAAATGAATAAATGTGTTAATCTATTTTAACCTAATTCCCTGTCCTGTCTGTTAGTAGTAATATTACAGCTTGTGTGTGAAGAATAAGTACAGCCTGTCCTTTCACTGCTTTGCAGATGACATGTATCTGCCAATAAATTGCAACAGCCATGAAGCTATTACTTCCTTGCATGTCTGATATTAAGCAGAGATTGACTCATGTTTTTCATATTTAAACAAGGACAAAAATGAACATAGAGTGTTTGGGAAAAAGGAAGTAGCTGGCCTTAAAACTTCTTTCAGCTGCATTCCCTCTGTCAAAAATCTTGGTGTGCTTCTCAACTCAAGTTTAAACTTGACAAACAAATAATGTTATCAGGATGAGTTTCTTTAACGTAGGGCTCCTGGCAAAGGCCAAAATGTTTCTAGATTATAGCAGCCTTGAAATGTCTGCTCCAGCTTTATACCTTTGTGACTGGATTATTGCAATTTGCTTTGTTTTGGCATGAGCCAGTCTACAGACTGCCACCATCTCCTAACACAATCTAAGAAACATGATCATATCAAACCAATATTTTAATATCTTCACAACCTCCCCATTCGGTCTAGGATTGATTTTATCTTCTTATTGTTTGTTTTTAAAGCTCTTAATGGTCTGACCTCATTGCATTTATGTGATGTTTTAGCTGTTTAACTGTTGGTTATTGTAAAGGGTTGTACAAATAAATTCATTATTATTCATTACAAAGAAAAATATTTCTAATGTAAATTTTTAATATATTGAAAGAAAAAAATAACATTTGCATGTTCTCTTTAGAGACAAGTGTAAAAATCCACACAGTCTCACCTCTCGCCACAACAGTCAGCTTTTAAGAAGACACGGTCTTCATGATTTGACAGAGAAACAGTTGTTGCAGCTCTTAATGCAGAATGATCCTTTTCTGCTTCCTGAGGTAGGACTTACTGACTTTAGTCAAATGATGAACAATATATCTGCCTTGTTATCTCAATACGTTACACTTTTGATCCCCTCTGTTTTTCTTTAGGTTTGTCCACATTACAACAAGGGTGACGGTCAGTTTGGCTCCTGCAAGTATGCCGCCACCTGCAAAAAGCTCCATGTCTGCCTGCACTTCCTGCAGGGAGACTGCAAGTTTGGCTCTTCATGTAAGAGAAAACACACTTTTGACCAACAAGCATTGAAACTTTTCCAAGGATTCAGTGAGGAAAATATTCAAAACATTTACAAGATCTACAGGAATAAATTCATCATCACTGGTCAACAAGAGAAGCCAGCTGCTGCATCAGGTTATTAGTTACTTTTATAAAAAGGTGCTCCATTGTTTTTCTTCCCATGAACTAAAGACAGTATTCTACATAATATATCTTAAATAATTCTTTACTTTAGTGCTTCCAGAGGTGAGAAACAGCCATCAGCAGCCTTCCCGTGAACCTTCTCAAAACAAACCTCAATCTCCAACTAAGTCTGCCAGCCCTCCTAAACCATTAACTGATGCTGAGCGTAACGAAATCTGCCTCTTCTTTATACGCAGACACTGTAGCTTCAAAGGTATCAACCGATAAGAGAGCTGATGTTTTCCATCTATAGCACTCTGAGTTTTCACAGATGTCACGTTCTGAATGGTCATTTCTTGTGGATTTTGTCACAGAGAAGTGCAGCCGTGTCCACTGGCATCTGCCTTACAGATGGCAGGTTTTAGACCAGGATGGTGTGACCTGGAAGGACTTGGTCAACATGGAGGAAGTTGAGAAAGCATTCTGTGATCCATCATGTGAGACGAGCTGCAAAGATCCACCAACACCTACTTCAACATTTATGAGGATTTTCAGTTTTCAAAGGTACAATAGTTACTCATTCACTTCCTGTGAAATTGAACACCGGAGATATGTGTTCTGGTTCAGCTAAGCTTTAAGAGTTACTACTTTCTTTTGGCAGTGCACCAAAAAATGAGCCTTGCGTGGACTTCAAAACGATGACATTTGGAGGATCACAAGTTCGGCGGCTGTCCACTGCCTCATCTGTATCAAAGCCCCCACACTTCATTTTAACAACAGAGTGGTTGTGGTACTGGAAGGAAAACAATGGGAAATGGGTGGAGTATGGACAGGTGAGTTGGTCAAATTCAGTTTTTAAATATCATTAGTGTAATGACTGCAAAAGCTCAACCCTAGCATAGGGTTGAGGTCAAATTATCTGAAAACACTGCTGTTAAAAAGGTCCTGCAGTGTGTCACTGAAAAAATGAGCAAAAATATTAAAATAGGTGAAGTTACAACAGATCTTCTTGAGTCTAAGCAGAAGTTCAAATTGCTTTGACAGATATTAAAAGGGCAAAGTTAAGTCTGAGTATGAAAATCTTTGAAGCCAAACTACAATAAATGTATTCATTTTTGCCTAAATTGACTGTAAACTGATAAGACTCTATTAGCTGCAAAAGGTTTACCCTTTGTCCTTTATCCTTTAAATCTAACTAAAAAGTAAAAATAGATCATTTATAAGTTAAATCATGAATTAATTGCACTGTACTGTACTGCAAGGAGGAAAGGAATGAATGAACAGTTTATTTATATGTGTATCTTAATTATCCCCTAGTTAGCTTGTCTTTTCAGGCTTACACGTCTTAGGTCATGGATTGCTTTTTCTTTCCTCGGTTTTTGTTGTTTTATATTCCTCTAGTTAATGAGACTAAATGCCTCAGTCTTCTGCTTCACTCGTGCTCCTCCCTCTCAGTCAATTAGTTTCACTTCCCAGTAATCAGTCATCCCTGTAAATAGACTTCATAATTTCATAGCAACAAATGTTCAGAATCACAGAAGTGGAATGTAGCCCTTGTTGACACACCCGTGTGTTTCTTATTAAAATGAAAAAGACTGAGAAAGGAGCCAGTTTCTAATACAAGAGGTTGAGACATGCCTATGGTTAATTCCTTGAACTACGTAAACTCAAGGAATTAACCAGATTAACCATTAACCATTAGCTACAAAACCACTGGCTACAAAAATAGCTCTTTTTCTATCTACAAACATGCAGCTTAACCTGGTGGGTGTGTCTGTCAGTCAAACCTCTCTCACAGCAAAGCAAAAGAGGACAGTGGTTGATTGCTGATACCATAATGTAACACTGCTACCACTTTGAAGAGTTACATCCTTTTTATGAAATTTAATTCTTCATTGGTTACCAATGTTTTTTGGGACCAAGTGTATATAGTTGTTTCTAATAGCTTTCTGAAGGAAACAAATATTTAAATGCTTACATGATTGTTCTTTGTCTTTTGTGTTTCTTTTAGGGTTCAGAGGATCCCTCGGTCACTTCCCAAACTCTGGAAAATGTGTACATGGCAGATAGAGAAACTGAGATCTCTTTCCAGGCTGGCAAACAAAAATATGTTTTACACTTTAAGGATGCAGCAGGAACCCAGCAAATGTACCAGCAGAATGTACAATACCAGACCAAGAGAGATGTCCGAAGGAGGCCTCGCTTTGTGTCAGCTCAAGATGTGGAGGCGAAGCTCAAGAAGTAATATACAGCTGCATGGATTCTTTGCCATTCTAAGGTTTATTTTTGTACATTGCAGTGTCACTGAGATGATGCCTAATTTTCTTTGCAGTGAAACATCACACACTGCAAACTCGTCCACTGTCGAAAATGTCCCATCGCATTGGGACAAGAATGCACTGCCTGATCTAGGATTTAAGGTATTCTTGTTTTATATCTTCTCTAAATCATAATATTTTTTTCTATGATTAGCTTTCAATATTTCTAATAATTCCACCTCTTTATTTGACTCTCTTTTTTTTTTTACCAGCTCCTGGTTCTGTCCAAACCCGCAGCAGATTACAATATGATTGAGATGTTGTTCAAGCGCACCCTGCCGAATGCTAACATTGAAAGCATCCAGAGGATTCAGAATCCATCCTTGTGGAAGGTCTTTCAATGGTAAATCACAGACAGTTTAATATTATATTTTATTCCACTTGGTTTTTGGTGTAATGAAGAGTAACTACTGGTAAGTATTTGTGTTATATTTTGTACTTTATTTGCAGGCAGAAGGAGCAGATGCAGAAAAGGAATGGAGGGAAACTTGTAAATCAGCAGTACTTGTTCCACGGGACAGATGAGAGCCTGGTTGACGCCATATGTGAGCAAAATTTTGACTGGAGGATGTGTGGCGTCCATGGAACAGCCTATGGCAAAGGTGTCGTAAAACATACAAGTGTTTTGATCAAAAGCAGAATCTAGAAGTAGAACATTTCTAATTATTCTTTATTTTCTCTCTGATAATTTTTTCTAGGGAGCTACTTTGCCAGAGATGCAACCTACTCAGACAGATATTCCAGGGCTGGAGGGAGTCAAACCAAGAACATGTTTGTTGCTCTGGTCCTGGTAGGTGAATACACGACTGGGAGCAGCAGCTACGTTCGACCACCACCAAAAACAGGGAGCAAAGCTCTATATGACAGCTGTGTTAATTCCACCAGCAACCCCAGCATATATGTGATCTTTGAAAAACAGCAGATTTATCCAGAGTATCTAATCAAATACAAATAAGTCAAACCTTATTGTTCTCAAAATTTTGGTTGAGGGAATAACTCCAGCATAGAATGCTTCATAGTGCAACTGATTGCTGTGATATTTGGATGAAAATTATTTAAACATTTTAAATAATAAAATTTTAAATGCTTAGACAATCTGTAGTAGGAAGTTGTGAATATTTTTTTTTCCCTCCAGCTCACACTTTATCCTAATCTGTGTTTTCTGCATTTTTCTGGGCACAGTCTCTTTATTTAAACGAAGCTAACAACTTGTACTTGTTTGAATCTCGTACTAGTGAGTAATGTTTAGTTATTCATCAATATTAGGTTAGATGGGCTAAAACTAAAGAAGTAGTTTAATTCTGGGACTATATTTTGCTGACACTGGGGACACTTTTAAATCCAGTTGCAAACCTTTTTGTTTTTCATAATTATATTGTGTATCTTTTCATTTGGTGTGTATCATGTGCAAAATTTGACTCTGTATTTGATCAATTTCTTATTTTTGTGCATCAAAACTTCAAATGAACTGATGTCTGTGCTTACTGTGGGTGTTTTCTGTTTTGGGGAGAACTGCAATGATGTAAATTAGAGGGAGGCATTTATAGAGCAACATTTGATCTGTATTAGACTTGTAGCATAACCTTTTATGGTTATGCTACAATAGATACAATCCAATCTGTATGGATTTTTTTATTTTGCACTTTTTATTTCAATATGTTAAAATATTGTCCTTCCTGCAGTGTTTCCCAACCCTGGTCCTCAAGGCACACTGCCCTGCATGTTTTAGGTATTTCCTTGCCTTTAGTCCAGCTGATTTCAATTGATGACTAATTAACAGGCGTTTGTTGAACTGCAATCAGTTGAATCAGGCATACTAAAGCAGAGAAACCTTTAAAACATATAGGGCAGTGTGCCTTGAGGACCACAGTTGGGAAACACTGCCATAGAGAGACATGTTTCTCAGTCCAGCATAGAAAGAATTTTATATGTTCACAATAACTGTTATTAGAAATTATTTCTGTAATTCTAACTGACCACAAATGTTCGTTGAGAAAAACTATATCTAGATTTTTATATGTACATATTAAATAAAAATCGAATTGCCGATTTTCTCTTCTTTTTTTTTGCTCAAGTTATCATGAAGAGCGTAAAAACAGTTTTTGAGTAAGTCGTTATTTGTTTGTGACCTTAGTATGCTATTTAGTAATTTGCCTTCATCTTACAATTTTTCACATGCAAACAATAAAGCTGTGTGTTGCACAAAATAATATCAGAGGCCCAAAGAACGAGAAGAAAGACAAAAAGAAAAACGTTTGCGCATGGATGACAAATGGATCACTGGATTTGTCCTGGCAGTGAGAATAGCAGCGTCCAAAACACAGATAAAAACCAAACAAACAAATGTAATTGAATAATGATAAATAAGGACAAAAATATTCAGAACATCTATTGGGAATATGTGATTACTTGTTGGTGTTAGGTGCTTCTCTTGGCTCAGCATTAACTATCAAGGTCTTCATCAGTGTGCCGGCAACTGTCAACCTGCTGAACCATTTACAGAAGGAAAAAAGAGGAGTTTGAACACACTTAGTGAAAGGGGATTTCATCCAGGCGTCAATACATCAACAAACAGATGGGTCCTAACTGACAAACGTCACATATTATGATAATTAAAAGTCAGACATAAAGACCTATAAAGTGTCACTTAATAAATCTCAAAATAAATTTGGGTCTAATACAGGCCCGGCGGCATGGGCGGGCATTGGGGGACATTGCCCGCCCACAGTCAGCCGTGCCCCCCCCCCGGACTGGAAGCTGTTTGTTGTTCTTACCTTAAAGTGGCCAACTCTCAGTTATTCCAACATCAGTTTGATACAGTAGGGGCTTCCGCACTTTGCATATCTGTGTCCTCTGTCACTTTTTTTCAGCAGTTAAACTATAGTGATTAAAATCAAAAATTTTAGAAATCAGCCAGGAAAGGACATCACATTGGTGAAATGGGTTTAATGAGTTTGTAATGAGTTCAAATCAAATCAAGTTTTATTTGTATAGCACCTTTCAGCAACAAGGCATTTCAAAGTGCTTTACATCATAAAAACACAAAATTACCAAGTCATAGAACACGTAGTCTATGACTTTGTGCTGATACTCGACTATCAGTTTTTTGTCTGATAATCGAGTATCAGAACTGTACCAGAACAGTTTGAAAAAAGTCGTTCATTTATGACTTTCAAGCTATAGCTTTTATTTTGAAAGCCGCCCATCGGAATTAAAGTATTTTCTTTTTCCGGTTTTCTTGCCGTGAGAAGGTGGTCCTCCCTGGGTTGAAAAACACCGTCCAGATTCAGGAGTACGACTAGACAACTGTGGGAAGTTTCTCAACACTTTCAGACGCTTACTAAAGAAACTACCAAAACTGGCGTGAGGCTGATGAATTGCCATCGAGGTTGGCGGCGGATTTGCGGTGTTTGAGTTGGGAACTGAAGTTGGGAAAGTGTGGGGTGAAAATGGAGAGCCCAGCTGAGTGAGAGTGAGGCAGAGTGGGGTGAGGAGGCTGGATTTGGCAGGAGCTGCTGCTAACAGGCTAATTAGCCTGGTCACACACTTCTCCGGTAAGTTTGGACATGAGATTTAAAAGTCACTCTATTAATTTTAGTGACAGAGTTGTTGATTGTTAGCCTCTGGGGACTGTCACTACGTTAAGTCCCGCTGAAATAAAAGTTATAGTTAGTTTTTCTCTGCGTAAAAAAAAAAAAAAACAAATATAACGGGCCTATGTTTAAAAGAAGAAAGAAAACACCAGAAATACGCTTTGAAGCGTTTTTACAACGTATTACTTTAATAAACTAAGTAGGATACACTTTTAATATATGGTTTTCATTAAATTTGTTGGTACATGAATCTCTTTTACAGCTGTTGAAAAATAATATTCAACTCTTATGTGTTACTTTATCCTTTTCAGTGCACGTCTGATTGATTGCATTTAACCTGGAAATACAATGATTGTCGTTTTCTGGGCCGATTTCTGTAAAGATAACTCTTAATTTGACTCTCCACATTAGAAAAAATAGTTTACATTTGGCCCATGCTTAAGAGTATGGAATACCTAAAGTGCCACAATATAATGAGTACAAAGATGAAATGAATAAATATATTGATAGAAAAATTTTGATTTTTTTTTTTTTCCAATTTATCTCAATGCCATTTTTAATTAAAAAATATTTTTATTTATTTATTTTTTTACAAAAAACATTAGCACTTCTTACATGAAATACATTCAAGATTTAAGAGATACAAGATTTATACTTTAATTGATGAAATATGCATTCAGACCTACTGTATGATAACCATGATAAATTAACAATTATTATTTATGTATAGAAAAATAAAATGCCTGAATGTACAGAATGTGAATTATGACAAATTAAATCAAACAGGAAAAAAAATAGGTCTTAGTTCAGTCATTGGTGCAAATTATTAAATGTACACGCATCCTTGAATGACCCTTGCAGTGAAGTTCCTTCAGGCATTGCACACTGTCACCTAAACACCACCTCCACTGACCGGTCGGTCAGTTCTGCGTCTCACCACAGTGCGGCATAAAGGAGCCTCGAATTTCTGACCTTGTGTGTGAAAGTTATTATGCCTTCATCTTTTATGGTCAGATTTTGAGTTTTGGCCACGCCCACATGCTTGCTGTAAAAAAACTTTTGATGACTTTTGATCGTCAATGTGTGAAGACTATACTGACTCATTTAGAAGTCTCCTTAATGGAAAGCTGTAGGAGGAGTTTGTTCAGATATGTGTTTGAGGTAGTTAAGGGACAAAATATAGGTTTTACTCTAAAATGGTTGACTTCCTATGGGATTTGGCCATGGATTCAAAACATTTCTTTCATAAGTCTTGAAGTTACAAGTGTTTACCAAATTTCATCATAATGTTTAACATATTTTGCTTTGTATTTTTTTAGTGGTTGAATTAATACCCATCATGTTCAGTTTTAATGCTTATCAGATATACGTAAAAATTAGAGCCAAAACGCCTGGTCATGGTGAGACATCGGATTCTGCCTTGCTGCCACAAATGTCAGAAATGACATTAAGGTGGATTATCTTTAAGAAGTGCTGTAAAGCCATTTCACCACATCCCTTTTCAGTTTTGGTATATTGATAAGCCTCCAAATAGCCACTGTATTTTTGCTTAAGATATTGGACATTGCAGTTAGAATAATTAGAATAAACATGTTTTTTGTTTCACACCATATATTGAGCTGTAAAAACAAGCAGCAGATAAATCTTTGAAAATCTCAGTAACTTTCATTTTTGTTTTATTTACACTATGGAATATTACAGAATGGCTCTATAGCATGTTCTCGCTAAATTAAATAGTGGGAATACCATACGCTGTTATTAATGCCAACCGTTTACCTTTCTGTGATTAATTTGCAAACTAGAGTGGAAAAAAGAGATTTCAAATCCCAGTCAGACTGAAAATCATCCAATTCTGGATGATTTTCTGGATGATTTTCTGGATGAAAATCATCCAGATTGGATTTGAGTCCAATTCTGGTCACCTCCAATCGGTGCATTGATGCCACTGCATATTCTTAGTCCTGAAGGTCCTACATCAAGGCCTCACTGCATACTTTTCATTTAAACTGAACTTCTGTTTTATGACGCTATGTGTAAAATTACTCCTAATATTCTGCTGATAATATATAATTGTTCAGTAAATTTGGGATTATTTTTGCATTTCACAGCGTCACTCCTCCACAGCCAACAATTCTCCCTGGGGGCCGATGCTGTTTAATCAAGACTGTTGCTGACTCTGAAACTTCTCCTGATGGATCAAAGGACAGTCGATGGCTGCATTTTCCCTGGAAGTTCTGCATGAGTCCTGAGGAAAACATTTTCAGAGAGGCTTGCTGTCCCAGGCAAACACCCCATTCATCAAATTGATTGTTTTGTGCTGTTTGCTTCCGTAGGGTTTGTACTAATGCAGTCTTGCTTAATGGGAGCCTGGTAGGTTCCTGAAAGGCTTTTGGGTCATCCTGACCACTGATTGGACAGCCAAGAGAACTGTGCCAAAAAAAGAACAACAACAAGTAATCCTGACTTGTTGGAATACACACACGGTGCATGATATATTCATGAATTTATGGGCTGTATTGAGGTGTCGTATTCATGAAACCCAGCTGCTGAGGCCAGCTCATCTGGACTTGGATGGGAGTGATCAGCTTCATTACTGAACCTCTGTCTGAGCTTGGGTACAGCCTGGATTTTGGATGTCATCGGCCCGTTAAATCAGCTGTTGCGGTGATGAGGCAGGACTCCTGGTGGCCTGTGTGGCTGGCTGGGCAGTGGCCCGAGGTGATGTGATGGGGTGCCGGAACAGCAAGGTCCTCCCTGAGCCTCCAGGGGACGTTCAGTTGGATCTGGTCAAAAAGGTCAGTAATAGACAGGGGTGTAGCTGCACAGCCTTCTCCTACAAGGATATATGATAAAGCTTTATTAACAATCTTAACAGTCTCAATCGTCAGACCAGTTTTTGTTTTATCTCATGATTTGTAGCTATTTAGCAATAGTCTTGCCTGTTTTGATAAACATTTTAAGCAAACAGAGAGCATGCAGGACTGTTGATGTATTTCCTTGGCAATTGCTAAATTACTTACCAAGTATTTTGTTTGAGAGTAAAAGGTCAGATAGAAAGAAATATGGAACTGTTTTCTTTCTTCAAAGTAACAGAATCTTAAAGTTCTAAGGTTCTATTTTCTGTACTCCTCAGGTTGATCCTCAGCCTCCTCAGACGGATATCTATAAACACTTCATACGAGGGGATGGCACTGGAAGCAAGTCGGGCGAGGCTGGAGGCGTGGCAGCTGAAAAGCCTGACCACACCTGCGCATATCAAGGGCAAGCACAAGCTGCCTCTCCCACTTCCGCTTCGGCTCAGACTCCTAAAGACCCCTCCAAACTGTCGGACCCTCAGCGAAAGAAGGTGGCGAAGTACCGGGCCAAGTTCGACCCCCGAGTCACGGCTAAGTACGAGATAAAAGCCCTCATAGGTCGTGGGAGTTTCAGCAGAGTTGTCCGGGTGGAGCACAAGAGCACGCGGCAGCCGTACGCCATCAAGATGATCGAGACCCGCTACCGCGAGGGCAGAGAGGTGTGCGAGTCGGAGCTGTGCGTCCTTCGTCGGGTTCGTCACACCAACATAATCCAGCTGATGGAGGTGTTTGAGACAGCAGAGCGTGTCTACATGGTCATGGAGTTGGCCACAGGAGGGGAGCTCTTTGACCGCATAATTGCTCGCGGTTCCTTCACAGAGCGAGACGCGACCCGGGTGCTGCAAATGGTGTTGGACGGCGTCAAGTATCTCCACGCTTTGGGGATCACTCATCGGGACCTGAAGCCAGAGAATCTGCTGTACTACCACCCTGGAGCCGACTCGAAGATCATCATCACCGACTTCGGTTTGGCTAGCAGCCGGAAGAAAGGAGACGAGTGTCTAATGAAGACCACCTGTGGCACGCCAGAGTACATCGCCCCAGAGATCCTGGTTAGGAAGCCCTACACAAATGCCGTGGATATGTGGGCACTGGGAGTGATATCGTACATCCTGCTGAGCGGAACCATGCCCTTTGAGGACGATAACCGCATGAGGCTCTACCGGCAGATCCTGAAGGGGAAGTATAGCTTTTCTGGAGAGGTAAGAACTGACATCTGTAGCTTTTTTCTTCTTCTTCCCCCATTTCTGGAGTACATGCTGTGCCCTGCAGGAGGGTTTATCAACAGATTTCCAAGAAGTGCAGCTTGACACAGTTCCCACACAGGCTCACTAGATTTCTAAATCACTGTACTCCTCTCCAACTCCACATTCGATATTTCTTAATCATTAACATAAAGACACATTTTCATTTTTTTTTTGTAATTGCTCTCCTAAATTCCTTTAACCATGTTTACAGAGAAGTCAAAAACAAAATTAAAGTGAAAAGAACAAGTCAGAGAAGAAGATTTTGCTCAGTTGTTTGTAGTATCGTCATAATATATTTATCATACTTTACTGATGTTTCTTTAACTGACAGGAGAAATGGAAATGAGTTATCTTTGTGACAGTCAGCTAGGGCCAAAAAAAGTATCACAGTATAAACGTTTCATGAGTCTATCAATAATTATGGATTTGTTTTGTTTGTTTTAAATATCTAAAATACAGCCAAAATGGCGGCATGACCTTTCCTGTTTTATCCACAACTTTCTCTCCATGCTGTCATTATTTTTAAGCAGTTATTAGTTTTAGTCAGTTATGAGGCACAGTGACAAAACCTTAAGCTGCCTCTGCGCAAGTCACTATACAGGTTGTTGAGGTAACCAAAGAATGAGTGAGTTAGTTGATGCCATTAGCTTTGTTTAGCTTGCTGTGAGAGGTTGAGCAACTAGAGCGTTTCCTCTGCCTACGTCCCCCAGAATGCTGCAGGGTTCCGGATCGGTGTTCAGTGAAATTATTGAATATTCTATCATACGTTTTATCTATTGATTTTGATCACGTGTCAATCGCGATAAATATTGTTACTGATTTATTGAAAGTACCTAAAAATTCAATTGAAATATTGTTCTTAGCTAATCCGTTATGTGTCAACTGAAAACATCCCATCTTTTAGTTTGTGAGGTTTTTTTCGCCTGAATGATTCTGAAGTTGGAGTGAAATCACTGGACAAACTATATTCTCCCTGAAAGCAATCTCTCCTGGACTGAATGAGCGAAAAAGCAGCCAGAGGCCAAAGAAAAACTGGTAAACAGTCAAATATTTGACGTCCGCCTGATTGAAAGAATGTATAAATGAATAAGGGACTGTATGAAGATGCTCCCACAGTTTTGTATATCCTTTATTTTACAGTATGGGTAGAAAAAGTGCAGGTTAATCTGGTCTTTTACATAGTGTATAACATTAATACTTCCAGTGAACTCTTTCCCAGAAACACCCTCAGTAAATCTTTGGTACTTATGCAGACATTTCTACACAAACTGTTGTTTTTTTAATATGTAAGAAGAAGCCGTCGAGTCATTAAAATTTTCTGGGGATTAACTTGTTTTGCCTGATGGGTTAAATGAATCCAAACCTGACATGTTTATCCCTTTCTTGAAGCTAATGTTGTCGTGGCTTTGGGTTGGAAATAGTTAAGCCTAATGTGAGTCAGGCAAGTTTTCTTTGTGATTTGTAGGGACAGTTTTACTGGAAGTACAAGGAACGTTGTGGTCCTGCTAAAAACGATATATAACATATAGTTTTCTGTAAGATATTTATCCAAAAATCTGTCCACACACTTCACATATAAACTGCTGTGAAAATATTTTTTATTAGACATTAAACAATAATACCATGAAGTGATTCTTAAAACATCAACATATCCATACGGGCTAATATTTGGTAGCTTGGCAAGAATAAATGGCTGCTTTAAATTTGAAACTTGAACCATCACTGATTTTGCATACAGCTTTGCATCTGAGTGCTCTGAACCAGTGAAGCAGCCAGCTACAAGAATCAGTTTTCCCTTGATCGACTCTGATTGTGGTTACTGAATAAAATCCTAAAAGTGTTCTTTCTTCTTTATTAAATTGATCAAAACTAGGAGCTCCAACCCTTCCTATAAATGCCTGCGACCTGTAGCAATTTTGACACATTTCTAAATGTTCTGTCTGATACAAAACTGCTACCTCTATTAAAAAAAGCTGCAGCATGTTTGTGTCTCTTTTCAGTGCTGTCATCATGAGAAAGAAAACATTTAACTGCTCAAAATCATATTTGTGAGGTCAGACCTCAAAGAAAGGAGAAATCTGTACTGTCCTGGAATATACTAATCATCTTTAGTCTTCAAGTCTGCCATATAATTCGTACAAAATTAACTGAAGGATGACCAACTCTGTTCAAGCTACGATTATGGCATTTTCCTGCTGTGGCAGAAGTTGCAGTAACCTACATCTTTTCCTGTTTACATGAAGAATTTACCAGTCCTGAAAAGAAAATCCCAGCTCTAACATTTGTAATAAATATGGGCCTGAGCGTAGGAGTTGCGATGTAACAGACCTGAATGTGTTGTCCTTTGGGATTTGACTCCTGACAGCTGGGATAAATAATGTTCACATTTACAGCTGCGGTCCAGGAATTAGTCATAGCCAAAACATTGCTCTGGGAGGGAAGAACGTATGTGTTTTATATGCGTCATGTATGTTTAGTCGACACTGGTGATTTATCTGCTGCATGAACAGGAAGAGACCGAAAACCCAGCTGGTGGCCAAACAGGACACAGTGACCAAGTTTTGTGTGTATCTGTGTGTGTATGTTTGTGTGTGTTGTAGCATGTAATTCCTGGCCAAGCAGGGGGTCGAGTTTGACTCACTACTAGTCACTCGTACTGAATCCAGTATATTTCTTGCCGGAACAAAGCAGCCATTACTGAGAAGCTTCCAATAGTTCGACATAATAAGACGCATAAAGATTTAAACTCTCTAAAATCTACATCCGTTGTTACGATGTGAGAGAATCTGAACTAATGCAAGTCGATCACAGACTGGATGTGGACAAAATGTCTTGTGACTTCAGGGTTTACTGCTACGTCTTCTGACTTCTGTGCTTCTGCTGCCATCTTCTGGTCAGAGGGCAAATTTGCAAACAAACTCATCTCTGTAGAAGGAATATTTCTGTTGACTTATTTTAGCACAAGAGGTTCTGGTTCCTGACACACAACAATGGAAAAGTTTTAGGTCCTGAAACGACTAATCGGGTTAATCGCGATGAATGATTATAAAAAATAATTAACATATTGGTGCTGCACTTTATTGATATTAAGCTAAGCAGACAGAGTTGAGCTTTTCTCATCTTGTTAGAAGTATGTTTTTATCTGCAGATTTATGTTTTGCTTCAAATAATCAACCATACACTAAAGGAAAGTTATGTTATTCAATTTTAGGTAATACACTAAAAAAAAAGACTTGAATTATTTGTTCATTTGTATTTTTAAAAGTATGTGTAATAGTGGTTAAATGAAAAATCTGCAGAATTTAATTTAATTGATTAATTGCTAGAATCGATAGACTAATTGATTACTAAAATAATTGTTAGTTGGAGCCCTAAAGAGTTTTGACTTACTCTATCGATGGGTAAAGTACAAATATGCCCACAAGGTAATAAAGTTATGGGAACATAATTATACTATTTCTGTTACCATTGTAGCTATATCAGGACAGACACAGCAAATCATCATTCTGAAGAAAGAATCCTTTTGAGTGAAAAAAAAAAAAATACAGTTACCGAGAACCTTGCAGTTTTTGAGGAAATTATTTTTGTATGACCTTCATCAAAAATGTTACTTCACATGTCATGTTTTTGACTTTTTTATCCTCTTTTCCCAGCCGTGGCCCAGCGTGTCCAACCTGGCCAAAGACTTTGTCAAGCGGATTCTGACAGTGGATCCCAGCGAGCGGCTGATGGCAGGCCAGGCCCTCAAGCATCCCTGGATCGTCAGCATGGCGGCGGCCTCCTCTATGAAGAACCTGCAGCGCTGCATATCTCAGAACCTCTTGAAACGCGCCTCGTCGCGCTGCCAGAGCACCAAGTCTGCCCAGTCCACACGCTCCAGCCGCTCCACCAAGTCCAACAAAGCTCGCAGGGTGCGAGAGAAGGAGCTGCGCGAGTTGAACCGTCGCTATCAGCAGCAGTACAACGGATGAAAGCTCTGCTGCGGCCCTTTCACTCAGAAACGTTTGGTCTCTTGAAACGACTGAAAGAACATTCCCAATCGTAGACACTCGCAGTGTTAAAAGCCAAAAACACCTGAAAGGTGGTGCTTTGCTACAAACATTCCTATCAGTTCAATGTGCTGAAACAAGAAGTGAAGACTATAAATCGAAAAACTCTCGATGAAGACGCAGGTTGGATCATTTGGTTGTTTCTTCTCCACCTGTGTCGCTATTTATTTATTATTGTGACGATAAATCTCCATTCAAACGGTCGCTGGGTAATGACCTTCCAAATGGATCTGTTGAACAGAGTTCTGGACACTGATGTTTCTAAGAAGCAATGTGTTCTTTGAAGTAGGGACGAACAAATTCTCCCTTTTTGTTTCCAATCAAAAGTGCTGTGAATTTATTGTTGAACTCTCTGTACAGACCTCATGATGTTGTTGGTACTCGGATTATAGTAAACCATAATCACCATCTGAAGGATAGCATGAAGGCTTATTTTTAGTTTGTTAGAAGTTTAACTAATCAGTTTTATTCTAAACTGGTTCCTGAACTGTCACAAGATTGTGAATCTGTTATCATTGAAACTTAGGTGTATTAAACACGAAAATGTTCCCCACCTTCAACTCCTCCTGCTGTTATCTCTCCTGTATAGCAAACAGCTGCACTGTTTTAATGAGTTATAGCTGCACATTATAAAAGAAATCACATTCAGAAAAAACCTTCTGATTCATTGGCTGCAGAAACAAATTAAGGCATCTTCTCAAGTGTGTCACATTTTGAGTTTTATAAAGTCTTAAGTTTTTGGTTCTCAAATTTTTTCCAAGTGAAACTGTCGGTACAATGCGCCCCATAGTGTTTTTAAGACAAATATAAAATTGTAATTAAAACCTCCCGGAAAAGATTTGTATTTTTCAATAGGCCTCAGTTGAGGGGTTATCTGCAACCAGTCTTACTCATTGTTTAAAAAAAAAAAATACCGTTGTGTATTTATTCTGAATGAATAAAAATTAGGATTTTAAGAAGTTAATGCCAAAATTAACTTCTTAAAGTTAATTTTGGCAGAGGTCAGTGAAACCTAATGATCCCTTCCTGACAAAAAAGTATTAAAATTACTCTGTGTTTTCAGAACAGGGTTTCAAAACACAGCTAACTTTGTTTTTAGTTGGAGAAAGTCTACACTTTCTTGTGTAGCTTGTGATAAATAAGTTCTTTTTATGTTTATGGGATCTACCCTATATTAAAAAGTAAAGCAGGCAATTTGAGGTCTTAATCCCATAAAATGGCTATATGTATTTTTGATTTCAGATGTGAAATTTCTGTCCAATTTTTCTGATAGAATATGTGATGACATCAAACTCTTATGTCCCTTATATAAACACATTTTAAACTCTTGCTCAAAATAATTTCCAAGTCATTTTAGTAAATTTATATAGCTCTAATTTAACACAGGAATTTTACAAGGCAAATGTCTTCAGTTTATTTCCAAACATCTTGCTATATAGGCCGATTGAGATTCAGTTACATGGAGTCCAGTTTAATTGCAGAATATTCTATAATCCCAGCTGATAGTTATCCAAGGATGGCCAGTCGTTTGCCTTGGGTTGTTGGCTTCCCAGAAATTCCTTTAACAGTTTGCACAGCTTCATAAACTCTTAAACCATTATCTCATGAAATATATAAAAAAGTGTATGTGATGTCCGTAACACTCAAAACGTCAAGGAAGTGAAAGGGTAATTGATTTAAACAAACAAGAGCTTGGTCCGTCTCTGCCACCTAGTGGTAGCAACTTAGTACCAACTAAAACAATGACACAAAAAACTTCTTTCAAATTTATCAACTTTTAACAACTTTGTCACTCGAAAATTGCTGCCTATGCCTAGTGTCGGCAGCTCTTGAATTATGTTTGTGGTTAAAAGAAAGAAAGTTTAATTCCTTCCTCAAAAGTGGTCAGAGAAAGTTTGGCAGAAGTTGCATTTTCAAGGAGGAACTAGGTGTTAAAAGCCTATATGCGATTTAGTAGACCTGAAACTCATACCACTGTTTAAAAGTCTTTGATTTATTTTTGCACAACATTTTGAACTTGGAGAGTTTTTTCTTTTTCTTCGGAAGTGTACAGTTTAAAATATTAACCACTGATAAAAGCTGAAGTTAATCAAACTGCATTCTGTTCGACAGCCAGCAGGTGGCAATCTCTGTGATTGTAATAATCTCTGAACTTCGGTAGCCATCGCTGATTCGGATAAATAGAAACACAACCCACGTTTAGTTTGCTGCTATGGCTTACAGGATTCTGAACAACTCATTTTAATCGTTTTTAAAAATCTTTTTAACAAATTTATCATTAGACACAGAAATTTTAACATTTTAAATTGTCACCTAATATCTTATTCATTTTTACCTGCATGAACAACTTTAGTATGAGAGTTAAAAGGTTTTTGTTGTTCTTCTTAAATTTGAACTTGATTAGAACCTGTGTTAGAACCCAGCCTGCAGAAACAGTTCTCACACACTTTCATTTTGCTGTTGCTGACAGATTAGTCACCTAAAACAGTTAAAAGTTGCAAACAGATGCAATTTTGTTCAGTGTGCTACATGGGTTTTTATCAAGTTGTATCAAGTCAATGGAAATAAAAAATATATCATAAAGACCTATCCAGTTTGCTACTCTTAGTTACCTGTTACACAGAATAAGCTTCATCTTTTAACTTGATTTGTGAATTTATTTGAGCAAGTGGTCATTTTCAGACTAAAACTGTCCTGATGGGAAAAATGTTGATTGTAGCATGAATATTTAATGTTTAGTAATATTTCCTGTAAATGAGGAAATATTACTCATTTATTAAGCAGTCCTGTCTAAGCACTGACTGCAGACCAATAACACAACAACTTGGTCATCAGAAGAAGCTTCGATTGGATTCCGCTGAAACCAAAGCATCTGCTGTTCTTCTGCTCAACCTTAGTAGTGAGCTATGAGATTCTACTGATTTCTGGACATAATTTAATTTCTCAAGAATTCAACCTTTGAAATCTGGAAATAATGAAACTGACCAAAGCAAACACACCTACTGGAACAATCCTTATGTCGAAGCTGTAACAGTGCTACAATAATGACATTACAAAGACAAATTAGGCTTATGGTTGTATAATTTTAGGATAATGAGATAATGAATCTGAAGATAATTAGATCATGGAACTAAAATCGCAACTATAAAATATAAAGATCTTGTCCAACACGTCACCTGTGATATGATTTTAAGAAAATCAGATCAGGAACCAGTTGTCATGAAAAAACCCATGTCAAGATCTTGTCGTCTCAACATGAAGAGGTCACTATGTGAAAAGACCTCAAGATATTCCTTAACAGGTATTGAAAGCAAAACAAGGTCAATGTCTCATCAAGATAAACAGATTGTTACTACAAATGGAGCTTGACATTAAGTTTTGTTTTAAAAAATTTTTGCAAAGCAAGCTCCAGATCTACCTTGATATGAGGCTGGCAAACACAAGAAGCGAGTCTCTAAAGATAAGGCATTATCACAACAAAAAACAAAATATTTCTAAAGGAGATTATTATTTTTTCAAAAATAATTATCTGATAGAATAATAGAAAAGCTTATTAGCAGCTAAACACTCTCAAGGTCTTGTTATCTCTAAGTAAATAAATTATTATGTCAAAACAAACATGGGGTTTTTTGCCAAATTTAGAATGAAAATAGTTATTGCAGGTAATCATGTTCACTATGCTATCTTGAGAGAACTAGGCCATTATGTCCAAAGGCTCTCAGGAACTGATTATCTTGAAATAAAGGAAGTTTGGACATAGATATCAGAAATGTTCTGAAGATTAACAGGAAATTTGAAAACTTGCCTTAATTTCTGCACAACCAACCACCCCAAAAGACCTCATTGTTTTTTACTTGAAAAGATAATTTCTTCTTTGAATGATCTTACTCCCAGATACACTCACAGAGAGACAGACTAGAGCTGATATTATAAGCATTATTGGCTCTAAAGATAAACTCTACACTCTTAATTCTGACTATTACAGCCTGAATCCTTTCTATTTTTATTCACTACCTTCACACAATAAGTGGGAACACTGGTCAATTTGAAAAAGTGTTGATGCCAAACACAAACCATCAACTTTATTTTGAATTTAGGTTAAAGACAAGAAAAAACTGCAGAAGAATTTTATATGCAGCCATTTCTTCCACCTGGTTTACAGATTACATCAGATGTGTGAGGCTGTAATATTCCCCTGTGTTAAATTATCGAGCTACATCGATCTTCTTTTAATTCCTGTCTTTATGTTGTTTTAACCTAGATCTGTTGGTTATTGCTAAAGATGGGACCTAATGTAAATTCCTGCATAGAACTATCAGTCACAATTTTTGTTTTTCTGAACCCAGAACATGTTTTTTTCTATCACAAGGAGCATTATAAGTTTTCTTTCTTTTTTTCTTTTTTTTTTAAAAAGAAAGAAAACCAAAACAAAACATTGCAATAAAAAACAGTTGTGGTGACTTTAAATAACATTTTATAGGAATGAGGTCATCCACTTAAAGAGGATATAATTTTTGTAGTTAAGTCACCAATAAATAATTTAGATGAACTTGCTTTGATCAAATAAGAAAAAGACTGAGCACATAAAGTTCAAAGAAATGCGGAAATTAGTTCATTTTTCCAGAAAGTGCACAGTTTTAACATTTTTATGTTTTTGTGATTTTGTGTAAATGCTTCTTTAAACTGAACCTTTCATTTCAACACTGTTTGCTGAAAATTGCTATTTTTTTTTGAGTTTCTTGTCTATCATGATGATTAACTCTGATTCCTCCACCTTTTACTTTCTTGATAAAAAAAGAAGAGTTGCTTAAGCCTCTAGAGCACTCAAACACAACTTTTGTTTCATTTTGTGATTTTTAAATGTGGATTTAAATAAAAAAGACTAGTATGACTAATATTTCCAAAAATGTGTCAATCTACTGAGTACACCTGTGTCCGCCCAGCACTTGCCCACTATATCTTTTACTTAGATTTCTTTTCATACTAATTTATTTCAGTTTTAAAATGACTTACTTTTGATGCAAAATGACCGTTAAAAAAGTAAAAGCTACTGTTCATTAATGTTTTTAAAACTGAACTCAACCGGTGAAGGGATCAACCCAGAAAGCAAATTTTAAAGTGAAAATTGAGCTGTATTTTTTTTTTTTGCCACAGAGATCTTTCAGTTTGACAGTTTGTAATGTGAACTTGGATTACAGTGAATGATTACAGTGGGTTACAGATACAGATTAAACAATTATTTACTGAAAAACTTTGGTCCAAAAAACACATTATGGATGGACTGAAATTCTGCAGGATGAGCATCAGAAGACAAATACGGAGTTATTTTATCTGATAAAAGGTCCTCCTGCTGAACATAGAACTTCATGTTTGAAGTCAGAGAAAAGGACTAACAGGTCAGAACATTAACATTTTGGAAATGTGGTTAGGAAATGCAACAGATCTTAACCCCACTGAGAACCTAAATATTGACTCTTCACGTGAATGTGATATATTTGCTTAATTCCAAAAAAACCCTTGAAAAAAATCCTATAAAGAATCTAAAATTGTTGAATCTACAAAACAGATTATATTCTATTTCCTGCCAATTTAAACAAATTAACTATAAGATCTTTTAACATTTTCAATCAATGTATTAGGAATATAAAAGACATCAAATTTAAGAAACAATTTAACAGTGTTTGTCTGTTGAGCAAATAGTGCCATCAATATACAATTTTAAAAAGAACTCAATGAACACATTAAATGAATACTACGTGAAGTTCATTATGTACCTAATAAAATACTATTCAAAACTAGACAGTTAAGCTATATAAACATAAAGCTATGCAGGTAATAGTTTCTATTAAAAATAAGACGCAGTGCTATGTAACAAGCAAATCTATAACTTAAAAAGAAACTATTCAGAAATGAACTGCATCATTAGTATTAAGGTCAATGCTCATAATGCCATTCTTCAGAAAGGAAAAATTGTCAATTTCCTAACTGGGGATTAGTAAAGTATATTCATTCATTCATTTATCACAATATTATCAGAATATTTTTTGAGTCCCAAACTAAATTAGATTAAGAGAGCAAATAGCGAAATTTAAAGCAAATGGAATAGAATTCTCCACTTTATTCTGATGTTGAACGGCGCCCTCTTCTGGCAGAAACGCATATCGATTGAACACCAGAGGGACTGGAGCGAAGCAGATGGAGGCCCAGTGAGTTGCCAGGTTTGACATAAACCCCAAAACACAACGTATTCAAACATTTACAAGAAAAAGAAATATACGGAAATAACGGTGTGTGGAATTAGGCTATAATTAGAAATGATAAAAATAAACTTAAAAATGCGAGAACCCAGTCGTTAACGTCGTGAATAGACGGTCACCTCATCTCCAGATTTGGACGAACTATTTAGCCATACATGGCTCCCCTTACAGACCAGGCACTCTGCGGCTGAATCGTCCAGCTTCTGTGCTGCTTTTGTTCAGCCGACATTGAACCAGGCATCAACCACGCATTACACGGACACTAAACGACACAAACGCATACATAAATGCAAAGCTAACCTTGTTTGGTGAAGTCGGTGAGTATGACGAGCACACAAACCGCTAACAGCTGCTGCTAAACACCGCTAAGCTAACGAGCTAACAATGTACATGTGATAAACTCGCTCAGAAAAAAAATCTGTTTACAAAGCCAAACGCCAGTGACGACGTTAAGCTTATGGGCACATTTACTAGCTATAACTTTGTTGTTCTTCTCTGACATGTTTATTGTTTTCTACGTGTTATAATAGTTTCCCTGTTTATCCTGGTTAGGTTGTTGAAACACAAGCTGTTGTGGTCTTGTAGCATTTCAGAAAAGGCTTATATTTAACAATAGAAGGATTTAAACTGGGTTCTCTTTACCCCCACTTTGATTTGCTCTTATATAAGTATATATAGTGATATGTGATTCGTACATTTGGTGCAAAGGTAATTGTTCGTTATTAGTTGAATATAAAGTAAGGCACTGCGCATCTGTAGAGCAATTACAGTTGAGGTCTTTGTATAAATGGCCTTGGAGGACATTTAGTCAGCTCAGAAAGAAAATAGGACAATAACATTAGAAAATAATTATATGAGAAATATCCACCTTTGCATGTTATGGTGAGATAATGACTGTCATATGTCCAGAATGAGACGTATCAATGGATCTCTTTTATCCAGCCTATTAAAGTTGTTAGTGGAACCTTTAAAAATGAAAATAATGGATTCCACTTTGGCGTCTTTGTCTTTAGATTATTTCTTAAAGTCAGATCACAAACATTGCTATGTTGCTTTGAGTCTTCTGCCCTGATACTTTGATTTCTTCCATAGTCCACCCAGATGTCTCCTTCTTACAATCTGAACATTTTTGTTTACTGATGCTTTACATTTCTGACCAAGCTAACTGGGAAAGGAAACATCTATGGTCACACTTTGTTTAATCACCTGCCTGAAGGAGATCCATCATGCTTTCAGTTGTCACCTCCCGTCCGTCAACACATCATTCTCTAGCAGCTCATTAACTTATACAAGCACTTTTCTGACTGTAGATGTGTTGGGTTGCCATTTATTACACGAAAGTGATTCTTTTGAACACGTTTTTGCTGAAAAGCAAAACATCTGACTCAACATCCTCCATTGTTTTTTTTTTTTTATGTTTACCAGTGTAATCTTTGGCTTACAGCAAGTATTTAAGACTGACCCTTTTTTTTTTTTAAAGTTTTGTCTACTTTCTAATTATTGTTTCAGCCTGTTTTATGTGGTTTGGTGTCAACGTTGACACAAGTGGTCCCAACCTGTGTTTTACTGCTCAGCCCTAACCAGACCTGGACTGTTTTTACAGCACTGAGTTTCAACTCCCAGTCCTATTGTTGACTCTCCCGAGGGATCCTGCTCCGGCGGAAGTCCTGATTGATCTTCCTCCTTTTAGGCAAATGGCTGCCAGGGGCTTTTAATTACACCCTTATCATCTTATTAAAGGGCATTCCTGAAGATTTATCTAAACTCTGTTATTAAGACTAAGCAGAGGAAGGGAGACTGAAGGTCAGTTGAACTGAAGCCATTAGGCTCTTGATAATAATGTGTGGTTTTATGCGCATGGCGTCTCGATTAACGTCACCAATCGGATACAAAGCACACATGCTAAATAAAAGTTAACTACAAAGGCAAATTAAATGTACAACTGAATCTGCGCAAGTTATATCAAATATTTGCCTAACAGATTATATCTCAATATTTGCTTTGGGAAATCATTAACACATTCTTATCCTAAGAATGTGTTAATCATATTATAATCATAAATCATATGTATTTATCATATTCACCCCATCCATTTTCTGTACACCCTTGTCCCTTAGAGGGGTTGGGAGGGCTGCTGGTGCCTATCTCCAGCTAACATTCCGGGCGGGAGGCGGACACACACTCACACCTAGGGAGAATTTAGAGAGACCAATTAACCTAACAGTCATGTTTTTGGACTGTGGGAGGAAGCCAGAGTACCCGGAGAGAACCCACGCATGCACAAGAAGAACATGCAAACAGAAATACCCCGGGCCGGGAATCGAACCCAGGACCTTCTTGCTGCAAGGCAACAGTGCTACCAACTGCGCCACCTCATATTCGCCCATACTATTAAATATTTTTGCACAATAGTGCTGAAATTAGCTGCCTGAAGCAGCACCTTTCCCCAAAGGGTATCTGTTACAGTGAGACCACATCTACTAACTTTTTTATTTAATTTATTTTGGCACATTACCATTTTTGCATCACTGTGTGCAGCGTGAGTAGCACTCTCTAAACAGGAAGAGCAGCAAGGGAGAGTCTGCAAGCTCCTCTATTTTTACAATCAACATGCATTGTTCAACGCAAAAACAGAAGCAATATTTTTCTAAATGCTAGATAGACTTGTAAAGACGACTAGTTACACTTATGAGGTCAAACTTTGTCGTTAGACTCTTTTTCTGCTTCCAGTTGTTGAATACAGGAAGATGCCATCTACAGTGCTATCCACTGTTTAAAATAAGAACTACAGCGCTTCATCTGTGGCTCAAACAACAATATTAATGCCAAGAGGGCGTTCTGCTTACCAAATTGTCTCACATCCATTTCTAAACGAAGCCATGTGTAACGCTTTAATCTGATTGTCTTTGTGTCTCCTTTACACATCCAACTAGTTGGACACAAACCTTATAGTACTAGTAGGTGTGTTAGGTGTTCTGTGATGCTAGCCTGTGTTTTGTTTGTACGTTTTACAATAGAGTCAGATCTGCAGATTTAAGTTAAACACATGACGCTTACTGTGTTGTTGCAGTTCAACATGATAAATCTCTGCAGCATTCATGCTGCTTGTTTAAAGGATTAGCCAGAAAACAAGAGTTTAGAGTGAGGGTCAGGTGGGGGCTTAGACCATTAAAAACACAAAGTAGGAAAAGAGGACTTAGCAGTGTTGATGCTAAGTCTTTTTTTTCTTCCAGGCATAAAGGTCAGCAGAGGCTTTGACAGGCTGTGCAGGAAAGAAGAATGACTTGTTTGACCTGTAACCAATTCACGGAGGACTCTGTGTGTTTCTGGTGATGTTTTTCATTACTGGGTTGTCAAAACCTCTCAGGCCACAAGGAAATGATCTTTACTTGCACAAATCTTTTGTTTTATATGGACACAGGGTGTGTGTTCGGGAAATCACATAGTTCTATCACAGTTTCAGGCTAGTCAGAGTGCAATGTGAATCTGAAAAATAAGATAAGCAAATTTCTGATTAATTTTTGATGTTTTATAGGAAGTTGAGTTTAGGTTAACTATTTAGTTTGTTGAGTCAGGGAATGATATTTAGGAGCAACACGCCAAATTGTTATGCTTAAAGGCTGAATTAGATTCGATGTTTCATGCATGCTCTGTTCAGTAACAAAGCTGTTCCCAGAGGGCAGCACCAACTTCACTTCTTATGACAAAATGAAGTAAGGAGGGGTATAATCCTGCATCATTGTACGACTCCTCCCTCCCTTCCCGTTGGCACAGTGGAGGAAATACTCCCGACTGTATTCAAAGCCTGTAAAGTAATGCTGTTTTCTTTAGCAGGGGAATGTCAAATATTGAGATTGGTTTACAGATTTTCAAAATTGGATCACTTTCTAGGTTTAATCCACTCAACCTTGAAACTAATCGACGCTTGATTAGATTTCGAAGAATGTCTGTGCGAGCTTAATCTTAAAAGATGGAGGTAATGTTGTGGAGCTGCAGGGTCAGGCTTTTCCTAGCTGATAAATTTCTACTTTTTGAGGTATGAAATGATGATCTTCGGCTTTCATGAATTGTGAGTTTGAATCTGGTAAACGATGTGCTGTGGGTTCTGTAGTAGACCTCTTAGCTTTTATTACGACATAAAATTCAGGAAATAAAACTTAATAATTTGTGAATTTAAATACATTCCTAACTTTTGTTTAAAATTTTCTGTGTGTAGATTGGTAGTTCTTAGTTTTGTTGCATAAGTATGGGGGGGATATTACTATTATTTGATTTTTTTTTTTTTTAATAGATTCTGGACTATGGATCAAGTCAATGTTGGTCAATTCAAATCTCTGGATGAGTGATTGGCACAACTCTAGTTGAATTTCCTCAGCCTCAGATACTAATCAACACTTGATTCCTAAAATCTTTCTTCACATGCTAGAAATATAATTTTTGTATGAACTGTCACACGCTATAATTTGTGTGTTTATTAGGCTTTTGTTCTTAGACTTGTTTATCTTTCTTTTCAGGTAAAAAAAAAAAAAAAAGAATCCAGAAGAATTTAGAAAAACACCTGCAGCCATCCCTCTCACTGGTTCTGCCGTCTTTCCATCCGTCATCTCTTCTTCCTCCGACTGCTCCAGTTCCCAACATGGCAACTGTGTTTGTTCTCTGGCCGTGTCGCTGAGCCGCCGCTCTGGACCGCCACCATGGAGAAAAAACGCAGAAAGAAATTAATTTAGCTACCCTGGCTGTTTGCAAAACGGACTCATTTTTGGAGCTGTGGACCTGAAAATGCTCCATCTCGGCCTCTGATGTGATAACACACTTTGTGTTACTTTCTTTACGAGCCAAAATGGTTCTATTCATCCACACCAACATGGTGTGGATGTTGCTGGCATCCACACTTTTGGGAATGCTGGCAGGCCTTTTGCCTGTGGTGGGGATGGAGTCAGAACGGGAGGCAAACCCCAGATCTAACTATCAGCCCCACAACTTGCAGCCCCTCCCCTCACCAGCCGGTTCAAACTGCTCCCAGTTGACCCTGAAACTGGAGTTTTCTTCTGAAGTGGTAGAACATGGTAGGAAACTGTTTTCATTGATGATTATTAGACATTTAACATTTCCTCTGAAGACAGTAAATACAACTTGCACTAATAATGGGCACCCATGGTTAAGATGGTTTTAAAACCCACATGTTCAAATTTTATTACAGTTGCATAAAGTGAAAGAAATACAATACTATATTTTCTCTTTTTTTGTTTTTGGTTGTTTAAAAATTTATAAACCGATAGTAAATCAATTATATATATATATATATATATATATATACTTTTTTTTTTTTTTTTTCTTATTTTTTTTTTTTTCTTCTGAAAACTACACATTAAGGTGGTTTTAAACATAAAATATGAAAAAAGTATTTTGGAAATTTTTAACACCAAATGTAATTTTCAGCATAACAGAATGCCAAAATGGGTTTGACACCAATTGTTGTGGCAATAAAAATGTGTTAAGGAACAAAAGTTTGTCATAGAAAAACCAGTTTGCTCCACAGTAACAATTAGAAATTGTGGGGTTTGGAGCTAAAGATCAGGGACAAGCATTGAAATGGTATCAAGCCCTTTCTATGTCTACATTCTAAGCTCTTTGTTTGAGCGGCATGCTGGGAATGTGTCTTTGTAAACATGAAGTTGACTAAACTGTACCTATATGCTTTGGTCACATGAGACAAAGATTGAGCTTCTTTTAGAAGGATTATTGGAAAAACATCTCATAATCACTACAAATTATGATGGAGAATCTGTGACACTGTGGGGCTTTTTTCTTTCCTTTTTTCTTGCCTTTTCTTGGTAGACTGCATTATGTGATAAAATGCAACCTATCTACTTATAAAGAAAAAAACCTTTCATTTAATTAGAAAGAGAAAATAAAAGTCTTTCAACTGCACGATGATCCAAAGTTATGATATAAGTGGGTAAAACTACATTTAAAGAATGTAGTTTTAAAGAATGAACACTGATTCCTTTCTTGTCCTCTAACCTACTGTCCACTCTGTGTCTCTGCAGAGTACATCGTAACGTTTACAGGGTACTTCTCAGCCAAGGCCCGCAGCCTGTACATCAGCAGTGCCTTGCGGGGAGCTGGAGACAAAAAGCTTGAGTGGCACATCGTTCCCAGAGAGAACCCGGCTTCAGACTTCCCTAGCGACTTCGAGCTGGTCCACATTAAGCAAGCTTCGTCCAGCAGCCTGCTTGCCTTAGAGGATCACCCTTACATCAAGAGGGTGACGCCGCAACGCAAAGTTTTCCGGTCCCTCAAGTACATACCTTGTAAGTCGTACAGTAGGGTGTCATTGTGCAAGGATAAGAATCAGTTTTTTTTCAGGCTTGGCACGACTGTCTGAGAAATCCAAAACTTTGAACAGATACAGGAAGCAGTTCGGCTGCTGCTTTTTACAGACTGGCTTTGTTTCCTCTGTGAGACGGTGCATTTCTGTCCTCACAGAGTGTAGGTGCTGCAGCAGATGATTGTGTATCCTGATGCAAAGTGCCGGAGCAGCTTGGGGGTTGCTGATGGGTCTTAGCTTGTTGAAGGGTGATGGGAAGTAAGACACAGAATGTCTGTTAGCTCTCTTTGGGTGGGAGTAGGTGAGTCAGAGAAGGGTAGGAGGGGTACGCCCTAAGCCTGGCACTGGATGAAAGACTTCAGTGTGCCACCAGCCTGCTTATTAACATGCTGTGTCACTATGGGTGGTGTGAGTTTCTGGAGAAAGTTTGCAGTGGATTTTAAAGTCATAAGTAACCATGGTGCTGCTACTCTAGGTTATACCTTTAACCTTAAAAAGTATAAGGTTAAAGGGTGCTTTTTTTTTTTTTTTCAAGGTTCGAAACAAGTACAAGTAAAACTTTAATCTGTGTCCCAAATCATGCAAAAACACATTCCTTAATGAGCTCAGCAATATTTCAGAGGTGTTATTATGAATAAACCAGAGAGGTAAGAAGATGCAAACCCTGTAATATCTTAGAGAATTATCTTTACTAGTACTATTTTTACTTTCTACCATTCATTGAGCCCACAGTGCCTTGTACTCAACTGAGCCATATTGAGTTGAGTACTAAGACTCAATCTCAATATTGCTGAAAAGCCTAGTACGATATAAACATTTCATACCAGTTGATATCGATATTGAGAGGTGGAACAACTAAAGCCCTTTTCCTGCCTACATCTCCCAGAATGCTGTGCAGTTCTATAAATATTCTGTTTATTAAATATTCTATCAGATGTATTATTTATTGATATTGAACTTGTGTTTGTCGTAACATATATTGTTGATTTATTGTCCAGCACTATTGTTGCATTACAAACACAAACTTCAATCTATTTTATGTGAAAGAGCAGCACAAAGTAGTTCATACTTGAGAAGGCGAAACAGGACATGGCTTTGTACATTTTTCACAAACAAAAATTTTAAAATGAGTTGCATGAACATGTTTTCAGCCTCTTTGAGTCAGTACTTTGAAGTGTCTTTTATTGAAATTAGACCTGCAAGACTTTTGGTAAATATCTGTATAATCAACATCTGTGGTGATATACATGGAAAACATGAGGTAGGACGGCTTATCAAACATCTGAAACTTTACTTTGAACTTGTACTGAATTTTCTAGCTAAGATGTCTATTGAGAATCAAGCATAGTTTCATATACAAGTCAAAGGAATAGTGTAATGTTTCATGAATTTTAAATCTGTTGTTGCTTTTATGTCTTAAATAAAATTAAGATCATGTTATACATTATTGCGATAAATTTTTTTGTGTTACCATGTAAATGATGTATTGTTGCTCAGGATTAAGCTACCACAAGGATCTCATACTGGCCTGGTTTCTGACTCCTGCTTTAAAATCCTCAAAAAGTCGTGCACAGCTGTACTGTTGCTTAATCAACTGATGATGATTTATTCGTTCAGTGACTCAGATTATGCGCAGACGATTTCAATTTTGGCATCTGTGTTCAGTCATACATTTTAATATGAATACATTACAACGGCAGTGTTTAGAATGAAATCAGTTTAATAATGCTAATAAAAAGATTGACTGCATGTCTGCAAGTTAATGACAGTGAATTTGACTGTTAGACATGCTTCAAAAAACAATTAGAGATTAAAACTGTAATTTTGCTCTCTGTGCTCATTGTTGAATTTCTTTTCTTGTAGCACCTGAACCTGCTGCACCCTGCAACGGCACACAGGACTCCCAAAAATGGCAGTCATGGCAGTCTTCTCGACCCTTCAGGCGAACCAGCCTGTCGCTCGGCTCGGGTTTTTGGCACGCCACCGGTCGCCACTCCAGCCGCCGGCTGCTGCGTGCCATCCCCCGCCACGTTGCTCAGATCCTGCAGGCAGATGTACTGTGGCAGATGGGACACACAGGTGAGAAAGTGACTTGTACTTCCAAGGAAAAAGAAACATAATAATCTCAGCATTTCATTCCGATAAACATTTTTTGTGTGTGTGTGTGTGTGTGTGTGTGTGTGTGCAGGTTCTGGTGTAAAGGTAGCGGTTTTTGACACAGGTCTGAGTGAGAAGCATCCACATTTTAAGAATGTGAAGGAAAGAACAAATTGGACCAATGAAAAGACTCTGGATGATGGTGAGGAGGAAATACTTTTTAGGTCAGATGACTACTTATTTTATTAACTGTAAAGGTAAGAGAAGCTCAGAATAATAATGTTTGGGGATTTCAAGGTCTTTCTTTTGTCTGTATTTCTGTCATTCTGAAATGGTAAGTCTGTTTGGATTGTTGTTCTCAGTCTGTTTACACAGGACTAGTTGATCTCGCTTCTTCCCACACAGAAGGCATCTCTGATTTATAACTTCTTTTTTTTTTTCATTTTCAATAATTTGGGCAGAAATATTTGGCTGTGTGATGGAAGCTTAAATAAAAATCAAATGAATTCCAAAAACACCAAACTCCCTGCAGTGTTTGATAGATCAAAATCAACCTTGTCTAAACTAACCGGGAATATTGGATCCCGTCTGTATCTGACATCAAACCACACCTGAACCACAGAATTCAAAATGAGAAAAATCAAATGCAATCCCTCCTGAGATTGGATACGGTCTGTTTTTGGCTGAAATGATTACATGGCAAAACACTACTAGTTGGTGTAGAGTAAAACAACAGACCCTAATGTTATGACATGCTTGCTGCTGATTCATGGTTAAATTATAGTTAATATTTCAAACTCAGCATATAGTCTAGACAAAAAACCCCCCAAAATATATTCGGTCTAAAGTAGAAGTTGTCTAAACATTTGACAAAACTTAACTACCAACAAAACATTAAAAAGTATTAGGTGCCATAATTATTTTAGTTGTATTGATTTTGGCTCTTTTTATTTTTATGCAACCTTGAAAATGTACTGAAATACTTTAAAATGTACTGAAATTTCAGTCTAGAAACCCTTTGTATATTAAAGCACAGAACGTAGAACAAGTTAAGGTAATAAAAATAGCATATGGATGTAAACTAGTTTATTTATGCAGTAAACTCATGAACTAGTTCATTTTAATCTGCCTGAGCTGAACATTGACCTAGTTCTGTTTAGATGAAACTTTGCACAACTCTGGACATTGGCCTTTCACAACACTTAACAGCTGATTATAAGTAATCTGATTACCTCGGTCATCAAGTATTTCTGATCGAACGCCAAGTTGTGCTTTGCTCAAAACTTCCAAAGGATAAAATCCAAGACGGTCCTCTATATCACTTGTGCTCATTTCCCAAAAGCAAAAAGGGGTTTTTCCAGTTTTACTGAATTTTTGCCAATTATTCAGGCAGTCGTTTGTTGAAATGTCTGAAACTTGATTTGTTTCTTCACTGTATATGAATGGAAAGGAAAATGAGAGAATCCAAACATATTTGTGTCTCTAGACTTATTCTCTATGCTTCTGTTTTAATGTTTCTTTTACATAATTTCTTCTTTTCTTCCTTTCTTTTTTGTATCCTTCCTTTGTCCTTATAGCCTTCTTTCCTTCCTTACCAAGAGGCATGTTAAGGTGTGGCTGGTTGAGCATCTTGCTGTTGAATAGTTCAGATCATGATCGACTGCTCATCCTGTTTTTCAGGCCTGGGCCATGGGACGTTTGTAGCAGGAGTTATAGCCAGTATGAGGGAGTGTCAGGGCTTCGCCCCTGACTCTGAGCTCCACATCTTCAGAGTGTTCACAAACAACCAGGTACCTGCAACACAGGCTCAATATATAAGCCCAGTGTTTGATTTTATCTAAATTTAAAGAAATACAATGGAAAATTCATTCTTAAATCAAGCCAAAATGTGTGCCTTTTTCACATTTCAGGTTTCCTACACCTCATGGTTTCTGGATGCTTTCAACTATGCCATCCTGAAGAAAATTGATGTGTTGAACCTCAGCATTGGTGGACCTGACTTCATGGACCATCCATTTGTTGATAAGGTGAAGCATAAAACTGGGTGTCGCCTAGAAGCTCTATGAAGTATTCTTTATTACAACAACTAAATAAGGCATAGCAGGTCAACAGTCAGCTCAAACAGGTCAAACAACATGGTTCTTAAAGTGTTCCTCTTTGTGCAATATTGTAAAAATATTACACAATATATTGCACATAAAAAAACAGATTTTTTTTTAAAATCAGTTTTGAAAAAATATATTGATCAGATTAATGGACATTTTAGTCTTGAATCGAATATAAAAAAACCTCCATGTATACATGAAAGCACATGTTCCTAAAATTAAACATTGAAAACCAAGTTCATCAAAGGTCATACTGTTTGTTGTTATGTTTAAAATGTGCTTAAAAATTCACCTGGACTCTTCTGCGATTGTTTCGTACGCTTGACTTCCAGGTGTGGGAGCTGACTGCCAACAAAGTGATCATGGTTTCTGCTATCGGTAACGACGGACCTCTGTATGGGTACGTTCATCTTTTCAGCTTTCACACAGCTGGTGCTTCTTTGAAGGAATCCCATTTTGATCTGGTTAATACTGATTCAGTGGATCTTAGAAAGATGCTGTGCCATCAGAGAAGCTAAACATTGGACAGCTGTGAACAAGCACTGGAACCAATTATTTAGCAATAGGTCAACAGTACCCAGTTTAATTTCTGACATGAGGGCCTAGTTTCCACTGCTTGTGGAAACAGTGTTGTTAATTTTACCCTTTAAAGTCTCCCTTGAGCTTTTTAAATGTATTTTGGCATACCTTTCAGCACCTTGAACAATCCAGCTGACCAGATGGATGTGATTGGAGTTGGAGGGATCGATTTTGAGGACAACATAGCCAGGTTTTCCTCCAGAGGCATGACAACTTGGGTAAGTTACACACATTCAGATCTCCAAAGACTTTGTCCACAGCCAAGTTTTCTATAAAGTTAGTATCACGCAGAAGTGTGTTCAGTCTGATTATTGTATCTTTGTGCAGGAGCTTCCGGGGGGCTACGGCAGAGTAAAGCCTGATATCGTGACCTACGGTTCAGGGGTTCGAGGCTCAGGGTTGAAAGAGGGATGCCGCTCGTTGTCTGGTACCAGCGTGGCCTCTCCTGTGGTCGCAGGTGCCGTCACCCTTTTGGCCAGGTGAGATTCTTAAGCCAGATTGATCTACTGTTAGAAAGCTGTGTCTTCTTAACGATATTTTAGTTTTACACTCCCCAAACAATCTCGAAAGAGAGAGTAACAGAAGTTGTAATACCTGCATTCACTGCCAGAGCTTTCCACTTCTGAATTATAATTATGTTGTAAGTTGATTTTTAAAATGCCAACAGAACAAGCAGGTGCAAGATGCAAAACAGGTTGCATTTTGCACCTGCTAAATGTCATTTATAGAAAAAAAAGGGCATTGAAAAACACCCAAAGTTCAGAGCCCTGATTGGTCTATCCATCTACCACTTTGTCCTTGCGTCACACATGAACACCATGCTATGAAAGTTGAACATTTCTGCTTCAGGCAGATACTTAACTCCAACAATCAAGCATTCCACTTGTTTCCAGTTTCTCCACGTGAAGGACAAGGAAAGCTTTTCTTGACCCAGTCTGCTACAGTTGGATTTGTTATTGTTCTTTGCTCATGTTTTTGTTTGCAAACAAAATGTTTCTTGGCATTTATGTGCCAGAAAATAAGATGAAATTGGTTTCTGACAGTCAAATGTCAGATTTGGACAGAGCCAATAAATTTAGTGTCAATGACTGTGGTTAATGGGATATTTCTCTCCTCAGAGACAAAAGAGACCATCTTTAATGTTAGACACCAAAAAGGAAGCTGCCAGAACTAATTCCCTCTGATAAACTTAACAGATTATTTCTACAAGGAATCCCTGTGCAGAGTGTTTTAGACAGTGTGTGAATTGTCAGCTCAGTGTAACATTTCACGATGTATATCGCAGATTGCTGAAGCTTAACCTTGTCATTATCTCTGGTTTTGTAATCCGTTATGAGTGCGAAGGCACGCTGCTGATTGTTTTTCGGTGTTATTTCCCATCTTTCAGTATCATGTCCCAACACAGTGAAACGCTCTCTCGTTGCAGAGCCTTTACTGAGCCAGTTTGTCAGCTTACATTACTGTGTTAAACATCACAGCCACACACATTCTCCGCTCTGAGTTGCAACCTGGTAAATCCAACACCACCAGATTCACAAGAACTCAGCCTGTTCTGATTCCTCCTGCAGCACCGTCCTCAACAGGGAGCTGGTGAACCCCGCCTCCATGAAGCAGGCTCTGATTGCCTCGGCCCGCAGGCTGCCCGGCGTCAACATGTTTGAGCAGGGCCACGGGAAACTGGACCTGATCCGAGCGTATCAGATCCTGAACAGCTACAGACCCCAGGCCAGGTGAGCACACCAGTGTGAACTGACTAAAACAAAATAACAAACACAAGCAGGAAACGGAGGGTTGTGCACAGACAGGGAGCAGGAATCTGTTGAAGTCATGTTGTTTTCACCCCCCCACCCCACACACACACACACACACACACACCCAAAGATGATGTAACTCTGAAAAAGACCAACCCAGTGGTTTTAGAGTCCTCTTTGATAAATTTTATGCACACTGTATATTTACGTTGAACTTACAGGGAAAGTTTGTTTTCAACAGCAGTTTTAATTTTATTATACTATCACCTTGTAAATATCAGCAGCAGAAACTGATCTGGATGTGGAATAATCTTATAATCCACTTGTATGTGTGTAATTGGTGTGAGAAACAGTTTGCCTGTACACAAACAAAAAACTCATATTTAATCTTTGCTGTCATGATGTTGCATATTATTTCACAGCTTGATTCCAGACTTGAGTTTGGTCTAACTGGTAAAGTTTCCTCCCAGTCTCTCTCCCAGCTACATCGACCTGACGGAGTGTCCATACATGTGGCCTTACTGCTCTCAGCCAATCTACTACGGAGGAATGCCCACCATTGTTAACGTAACCATCCTCAATGGCATGGGAGTCACGGGCAGGATCGTTGACAAGGTAGGCAATCAAGATGGTAAATAAAGTCCTTATGTTAACTCTGGACTGGCTATGGTGACCTCATTCTAGTTTAGTTTATATTTTATATATTTGTAATGAACTCATAGATTAAATGAACATCCTCCCTTTAAGCCCTGCTAGTAAATGTCGCTTAATTCTGTTCAGCCCATCTGGCAGCCGTACCTGCCTCAGAACGGTGACAACATCGACGTGGCCGTCTCATACTCACCTGTGTTGTGGCCGTGGGCCGGTTACCTGGCCGTGTCCATCTCTGTGGCCAAGAAAGCTGCATCGTGGGAGGGCATTGCTCAAGGTCATGTGATGGTCACAGTCGCCTCTCCTGCAGAGAATGATGTAAGTCAGAGGAAAAACACCACAGTAAACAACTCCCACATGAGCCGAGTTCCAGTTTTAAATAATTTAGTTAAGATATATACTAGTACTTTATGTATTTATGAAATTATTGTTAGCTATTTTAGTTTTGCAGTCACATCAGTAGTCCGTTCATTAGCCCCCAATAGCTTTTGTTCTCTTTCTTTTTTTGTGTAGGAAATGTATTCCATTAGATCTTGCCCTTTATATAATTTTTGTAGATATTTTGTAAAGCTCCAGTATGGATCATTTAAAGGGGTCCATCTATATGGATGTGCTGTAATTACTTGTGTTGTTTCTTTTTCACAGTCAGAAGTTGGAGGGGAGCTTACGTCTACAGTCAAGCTACCCATAAAAGTAAAGATTGTGCCCACTCCACCTCGCAGTAAGAGGGTGCTGTGGGACCAGTACCACAATCTGCGCTACCCACCCGGCTATTTTCCCCGTGACAACCTCCGTATGAAGAACGACCCACTGGACTGGTACACATTTATAGAAGTTGCTTCATCTTTGATATCTTGCATGAGAGATTTTTATTGGGTTGTTCCTATAAATCAGCTTGGTTAAAGGTTAGTGGATATTATTCTGGTTCCAGGAATGGGGATCATGTCCACACCAACTTCAGGGACATGTACCAGCATCTGAGGAGCATGGGCTACTTTGTGGAAGTGCTGGGAGCACCTCTGACATGCTTCGACGCCAGCCAGTATGGTATGGACATAGAAACTCAACACCCATACAAAAATACAGATTCACCATTTTTGGATGTTTTTTCTTGGGTTTTATTTGGACAGATTTCCTAATGAATATTAAAACTGGGACATGCAATTGAAAACGACTTTTCTGCTTGTAGATTTTTTTTCAAGATGCATATTTTTTCTTTTATTCTCAAGGATAAAAGGGTGATATTTCCTGTTTTGCTGTAGGCACACTGTTAATGGTGGACAGTGAGGAAGAGTATTTTCCTGAAGAGATCACCAAGCTGAGGAGAGACATTGACAACGGCCTGTCGCTCATCATCTTCAGCGACTGGTACAACACCTCGGTGATGAGGAAGGTGAAGTTCTACGATGAAAACACCAGGTAACAACTTGGAACCCTACAACTCTGTCATAAATTATCACACGCCTAACTACACAATGACTGATTTATGAGTAATTTAATTGCCTCTGTTGGCATTGTGCTGCAGTTATCACTCTCTCAAAATCAGGTCTATCATAAAATGTGTCATTAAAAAGGCGTGGCTCATTCGATAACAGTAGTTATCTACTTTGAGTGACATTAGATCATTTTTATTTTAGTGAAGTGTTTGGTACAAACTCATATCTGTTACATATTTATGCAAGGGAAAAATGCATTGTGATGAATTCTTGTTGCCTTGTACAACATGTTAGAAATCACTATTTGATATATTTCATTGCTCTTCATGACATGGAGTTTATTTATGTAATATAGAGTAATGTAGTGCGCACATAATATATGCAATAGAATACAAATTTAGTTTGATAAGAATTACTAAGACGTGTGATTTAAGGATACAAAATCTGACATAGAAAAAATCTGAATGAATAAGAGAATCAGTAAAGTTAACACCATATTATAATGTTTTATTTGTATCTTTTTCACACTTTTCTATTGTTTCTTCATCTTTTTACCACAACTGAAAACAGATTGCACAGTTTTTCCAGTGTTAACAGAGGATGCAGTTTATCTCTTGTTGAAAATGTTGTTTTTGTGTTTTTTATGTCCCTAATGTTCTGTTTTTTTGTGGACTGTGTGTAATTAACATTTTGCAGATTGCGATTCAAATAAAACTCTGGTAGATGCTTGTTTAAGTGGATGCAAAACAACCTAAAAGGCTGGACATAATGATGCACATAATGTTCTCAGTATTATGGAAACAAATTGTAGCAATTTCACCCAATAGTCCAACACTTTATATCTGTCTGTGTTTGTTTGCACAGCTTGTAATGTGAACATTTTCAAGTATGTCTATGCTGAAATAGTTTAGCATCAACAGCAGAATGCCTCCATATCAGTTCAGTCGGCAGGTCTGTGAAATGAACAACGCATGCTGTCGCTCCATTATTCAGCACTTCAGTGTTGAACATCCTATTACCTCACAATTACGTTCACCTAGAGTTTTATTGTGTGATAACACTCCCAAGATGAACTGTGTGGTACAGCTTGCTGTGTCACAGGTTGTCTCCCTGTGGTTTTATTTGTGTGTTCGTTCTCTGTAATAGATGTCGTACATCACGGCTTCTCCAATTCGGAACTCCTCATGCAGATAACCATTACTCAGCTGCTCCATTTATGGCTTTAAAATATTGTGACTGGGCGCTCTGTTTTAATATGAAACTGGCCTTGTTATTGCATCTTAAATCATCTTATTCACAGTTGCCTACAGAGATGGTGAGAAAACGTTAGATGTTTATCAATCTAGCTATTTACAGGGTTTTAGTATCAACAATTGTGAATTATATCAGATTTTTTAGTGTTTTTTGATGCTTTAATTTGAAAACCTGAAGTATCTTCTTGCTGCAACCTGCAGACAGTGGTGGATGCCGGACACAGGGGGCGCTAATGTGCCAGCTTTGAACGACCTGATCTCAGTGTGGGGGATGGCTTTCAGCGACGGGCTGTATGAGGGGGACTTCACCCTGGCTGATCATGACAGTAAGATTTTATAGAGTCCTCTGGTCTTGCACTGTGAGGTCCTCTTTGTACAGAAAATAAATAAAGCTTTTGTCTCTGGCTTTCTTGCAGTGTACTACGCCTCAGGCTGCAGCATTGCCCGTTTCCCAGAAGATGGAATTGTAATTGCCAAGAACCTGAAAGATCAAGGTACCAGGATCCCCCTTAAAGTTTAAAGGCTGTCAGCCAGCTCTGTGTTGCAGGGAGCTGGCGGGCAGCCATATACAGTCAGACAGGGATTTTAATCTGTGTGTTAGGTAAAAAAGAAAAAAAGAAAGAAAACCGCAGTGTGTGTGTGGCTGTGCAGGTCTGGAAGTATTGAAGCAGGAGACTGCTGTGGTGGAGGGAGTTCCCATCCTGGGACTGTACCAAACCCCTTCAGAGGGGGGAGGTCGGATCGCTCTGTATGGAGACTCAAACTGTATTGACGACAGTCACAGACAAAAAGGTGAAATCTCTCGCCTCTAATCTGTTTTCACACACCTGCAACTTCTTGTTCATGTTTTTGCATATTGCTTATTCCTCAGACTGTTTCTGGTTGCTGGATGCTCTGCTGCAGTATACTTCTTACAGTATGACTCCTCCCAGCCTCAGCCACTCCCACAGCAGAGTGGCGCCTCCTGCAGGTGCAGAGCGGCCACTGCCACAGAGACTGGAAGGTGAGAGGGAAACCCTAGCTCAACTTCTCCTCCACAACGTATCTTTAGGGAAACAAAATCTCATTGGAAATGATCTTTCAAACAGCTCCAGGACATTACTGAAGCACAAGTGTCTGCTTTCATCTGAAATCTTCAAGATCTGAAGTCTTGGGGGAAATTGATTCCTGACACTGAAATACCTCTTTTTCCTTCTCATTACAGTCTGTTAAAGTTGAAATTTTTGAAAATAATTTCACTGAAACTGTTTATTTTTTCTACAAAATGCCAAGGCTAAATTGGATAAGGACATCTTTGAAGTCCTTCTTACAAAGTTCCAGCTAATGCAATTAAAAAAATAATAATATTTGAATAAATTAAAATGGTTTGTTTGCATAGCTGAAATTTTGACATATTTTTGTTATGGATTAAATTAGATCATTTTTTCTCATCTTAATTCTCATCTCCATTAAGGAGATGGTTGCATATTAAGTCATTTGATATTTAGTTTGCATTTTAATAACATTCCATAAATTTGTCCACTGACTAACTGGTTAGACATAAATGTTTAGTTTAGACAAGAATTTCAGATGTGACTGTTCCTGACAGAAACTCCACGTCTTCTTTCTCTGTCTGTCTGCTTTTGTAGGTATAATTAATTAAACATTACTTGTATTTTTCAGGGAACCATCTGTACCGTTACTCCAAGGTTCTGGAGGCTCACCTGGGTGACCCCAAGCCACGCCCCCTACCCGCTTGTCCCCACCTATCCTGGGCAAAGCCACAGCCACTCAATGAGACGGCCCCCAGGTGAAACCCAGTCCACTTTAGTTTACATTTCATGGATTTATAATGTTATTTTAACAATTTATGGGTGTTGGTTTTTTCCATCCTTGATAAGATTATTTATGAGAGCAGGATAAGTAAAGTAGGAATGATATTTAAATAACTGAATAATGTATTAAAGCTTCCAAAATGAATTAAAATGTGTTGTTTATCCAAACTTTGAATGAACCAAAATAGGATCTGTTGCAGCAGAACATGCTGCCTCCTTTTAAAATGTAAATTTGACACTCACTCTCTGCTGCTATCTTCATGTTTCTCCTCTCCACCAGTAACCTTTGGAAGCACCAGAAGCTTCTCTCAGTGGATCTGGACAAAGTGGCTCTGCCTAACATGAAGTCATACCGTCCCCAGGTCCGACCCCTGTCCCCTGGGGAGAGCGGGGCCTGGGACATCCCAGGAGGTAACAGAGCTCTACAAGTTTTTACTCTCAGCTTTCTGAAGTGAAAGTTTTGCTGAATTCATCTCTGAATAGAAGAATAAAAGGGAGCCATTGTGTTAGGCGGTTATCTGTTTACTCTTTTGAAAGAATTTGGTTTAAGCTTATTTAAGCAAATGGCTGTTTCTGCTCATGTGATATTTGCATAAGTTCAGTTGTAAACAACTACTGACATAAAAAATATACAGTATAACATCCAGCAAGAAGATGTTACTACCAGTGATGCTGCCAGAGCTACATTAGTTCGCTACAAGAGCGAAACTGAATTGACTAAGAAGAAATCTTTTGGGAAAAACTTTGATAAAGAATCAGAAGATTGATTTAAACAGAATAAATGTCAATATTAAATGGAATATATGAAAAACTTACTGTAATGTGGTACAAAAATTTTAAACAGCTTCTCGATAAATTTAAATATTAAAGACCTTTCATTTATTTCAATAATTAAAAGCAAAAAGTGAAAGTCATAGCTTTGTAACATACTTATTTGTTAATTTTTGCTGATTATGAGTTACAGTAAATAAAAACCCAGTAAGCAGCTTCTCAGAATATAAGATTACATGAGACTGATTTTTAAGACAGAAGTGTTATGCTGTTACCTACACAATGATGGAAGACTGCTGACTTGACAAATGTTTGGCAAATAGTCATTGACCACCTCCACTAGGAGGGTAAGTCACTAAATGGCATTGCCAAAGAAACTGGTTCTTCAGAGTACTTCATTCATTCATTGCAATAAGAAGTGGAGGGAAACATTGTGGTGGAAATAGTCGTGTTTAAAGAATCTGTTTCACTTTTTCAATTGGATTACAGAGTTGCATTTGATGGACAAAGCTGTTCATGGCATTTACTCTCTTTCCCTTTAGGGATAATGCCGGGTCGCTACAACCAAGAAGTTGGTCAGACCATCCCCGTGTTCGCCTTCCTGGGAGCGATGGTTGTTCTGTCATTTTTTGTCGTTCAGCTCACTAAAGCCAAGAGCAAACCAAAGCGCAGGAAACCCCGGATCAAACGGCCCACATACCTCCAGCAGCAGACAGCGACAGCTGGGAAAAACCCCACCGTGTGACTGCATATTTGTACTGTTGCCAAACAGCTGGGCCTTATTCCAGAACTGAGACGTTGAAGAGATAAGTCAGTGGAGTTGAACTGCTTGGGCAGCCTAGGACTGCTTTTTAAAGCTCGCCGGACATTAATTGACGTTCGACATCTCCTGGAAATGTTTTTTTTTTCTTTTTTGTGCCTCTTGTCCGTTGAAGGCTGTCGTTGGTGTTTTGAGTATTTGTGGACCAATGAACAGTGTTAGACAAAACCCAAGTCTGGGCCCTAAAGGTCCAGCTACAGTCCAAGTACACATTGTGTCAGCATTTCCTTTCTTCTTCTTTGACCAAATGGGTTCTTTATAAGTAAAATATCTTACTTTTATATTTATTGAATTTGTTCTTACCCTAAAACCTATGTGTTACACTTGTTAGTAACTCTTTAAATAGTTGACTCACAAACAGGATAAAATTGCCCGACCCTGGTTTTCTAAGTCATGCCCCTATCTGTTGAACATCACTGTTGTTTTTATATTTTATACAGTCAATACATCTGGTCAGGCTTTCTGTTGAAATCCTCCTTTTTTGGACTCTAGTTTCTTCAGCAGACTTGGTCAGATATTGCATCAATAAAAAAAAAAAAGCATCATCAAAGGCATTGTGTTTTTGTTTCACGGTCAGACTTAATCACAAGGGAAAAGTCTATAGCTGAGGTCTTCAAATCCAGGCCTCGAGCTAAATGTGTCCTTGGTCCAACACACTTAAATCAAATGGCTGATTTGTGACTGGCCCTCTGCAAAACTAGATAAAATACAGAGGAGGCAAATCAGCCATTAATTCAGTTGTGTTGGGGCTGAGATGGATCTAAAACATGTAGGACACATGTTCTAGAGGTGGATTCCTACGTCAATAGTATTTAGTAGGCTGAGTCACAGTTTGGTGATGCAAATAAAATATTGTCAGTGTGAGCACCTCTGACAACATTCAGATTTATTAGCTAACATACATTTCAGTACAAGCAGTTCTTTGTTATATGCATATTATGTACAGTAATACAGCAGGAGATTCTTAAAGACAAAGAGGCCCTATTTAATGGTGTTAAATTACGAAGTTAAATTTGTTTTCAGTTATGTTTAATATATACAGCTTTCTTATAACAACCAAAGGTGACATAGCTACTTGATTGTGCCATAAAATGGCAATATGTGCCAGGAAAATACTTAATACTGTCCCAATCATCATATAAATAGCCAAAAGCCTTAGACTTGCCAGAGTTAGCATGTTGAAGTACTCACATCTGAAAGAACCTAAAGAAGATTAACACAGGTCAAATTGGATACATAATGCACGGCATGAAACCCAAACCGGTACAGGCTCCTTGTTTCATCTGCCAACAACATGGTGGTGAAGATATGATTTTTCACAAAATATTCCAAAGTCAATTGTGAGACTGTTTTAACAGCTGAAGTCTGACTCAAACTGGGTCATGAAAAGGGCAAAAGACAGCAAATCTGCAGCAGGATGGCTAAAAATAATGGTCAGTGTGGTCCAGTGAAAGTTCAGACATTTTGCAGAAAAAAAATGTCTGCAAATTTAAATAAATTGAAGCAATATTGGTCAAGGCGGTCCGGTTTGGAAAAGCCATAAATCAGTGGTGCTTAAGTCATGATACCAGACCCACAGGCATGTCTTTGTTCAACACTCTGGTAGGTAAAACCTCAACATATCAAGGTTCTCCAGAGGCTTACTAATGAGCCATTATTTTATTCAGGTGTGTTGAACCACACAGAGAACTAAAGCATGCAGAATATCATCCATGAGATTTGATTTTGGACACTACTGTCATAAAACCTTCCCTGATTGATGGACGACAGTAATTGCTTCTCTTAAGATTTTGCGCGGCTGTGTCTCTGTTTTGGCATTGCATTAACCCAGCTGCATGCTCAGAAACTGCAAACTGAACAAAAACAGTTTTATAGAAGTGCTCACACTGATGATCATCTAATCAAGTGCTTTTGATCATCAACACATTGCTGTTAATCTAACATACATCCCATGGTTCACACACAGCCTTTCCATGTTAGCTTTTTTATGCCTAATAAATGATAGTATGGAATATGTTGTGTGTTTTTGTAGACTTGAGATCCAATATTTTTAATCATTTAATTTTTATTGAAGACCAGATGTAATTTTAATAATGTCCTGATACGGAGAACCCTTAAGGAGGATGTGATTTAATTTTTGTGATGGCAGTTTACTATAAATAGTTTAGAGCCCATATGTTTGTGATTATTAACTTATGTTATTTTAGTGCGTGTCTAAACCTCAAAGAACAAAAGGATTTATTAATCACTGGCAATGAGCAAAAGGAGGAAAAAAGAAGCAGGGTGGCATTTAGCTTCAACCATTGTTTGAGTGGGAGCACCGATGATAACATGTTTAACTCCAATCAAGTCCCAGCTGGATTGAGAAATTACAGTGATTTACTTAAGAGCTGCTGTCATAATTAATATTTCCTGAACATTTAGACATTGCTTCACTGTTGGTGTCATGAAGAAGTGATGAAAAACATTTTTAGCAGCTCTTCAGAGTGAAAGATTGATTAAAAAATTAGGTTTACCATGTGAAATTTCTTTTACACCTTGCTGCTTAATGACACACATTTCCTGGACTGTGCTGAGAAGAAATAACTGCATTCCCTTCTGAGAAGTAATTTCAGATTGAACAGACAAATCCATCCCAGTCTTGGAGTTGGGATTGATTATGGGCTGGAATCAGTGATGCAGGCTGATTTCATCAGTGGTGCTCCAGGCTCTCAGCTTAGGCTCTTTATCTGAGTCTAATCGGTGAGATCCGCCTGTGAATCTGTCACCTGTCCTCTTTGATGAAGGCCCCACTCTGAAGCTAATCTCTCTTGGAACCTTGGGAAACTGGTAAATGACCTCGGAGTTGACTAGATGCGCTAACAAGATTTGGGAAAGCTGGTGGTGAGAGGAGGTCACATGTACTCTTTCCCTGCAATGTTCCCAGATTTAGGGGACTTCCTGTTTGGCCAGTCAGGTCACCTGGAAGAATCATGGTGAAATATTTTAAGTTCTGTGGTTGTCCTGTACCACTCGGCATCTTACACCCCTGCTTCCCCTCCCATCTCACCTCCTCACATGTCTTTGGATTAGCCCAACTCCATGTTTCCTTGAGCGTAATGTGTTTCTAGTTGACTGAGTTGAGAAAAGCTTGTTATGATTTGACAAATGTAAAAATCTGAAAAACAGCTTTTAGTTGGATTACATCTAAGTCCAGTTTCAGCTGGTTGTTATGAAATGTGTGAACACCTATGCTAGGAGACAAATAAATATTTTCAAAGCTTACCCCAACCTTTAATGTGGCATATGTCTTACATTATTTAGCTGTCACACAAATCTGTTTGAGGACAAAAAGGTAAAGAGAAAAAACAAACTTGGAATAACCTGGTTGCCTAAGTTTGCAGACCCTTAAACTAATACTAATAACTAAATAAAGGTTAAAGCACCTTTTGCTTCTATTTCAGCATATGTCTTTGGTATGTGTCTGTCACTGTTTTCTAATGAACCTGACTGAACTGTGAAAGTTCAGCTAACCTTGCAGGATCTTATTAGCATTTGCTCTTTATCATCCTTATATAAAACTATACTTTGCAGAGAGGCTAAAAAGAACTAAAGTCATTTAATTGCACAAGTATCAGTCAGGAAAAAAGTACCCCAAAAATCATGTCTTAAAGATCAGATTTGACCCAAATGGACAATCTCTCAAAACTTTGAGACAGCAAAAGCAGAAAAAGGAGAAAAAAAAAAGCAGGGTGACATAATCCATGTTGGGGCAAAAACTGGGACTTTTTGGCCCATCTCCAAAAGACAACCGTAGCCAACCATCTCAGTGGGTAACTTTTTTTCAGCTAGAACTACTTAGAAACTGGATATTATTTTAAAACCATTAGTGAATCCCCCTATACATCAAAATTGCAAAAGTAAAAATTTAAAATATTAGGATACTTGTACTCTGGTGCAGCAGATGTTCTCCATTAGAGTATTGAAATAAAGAATATAACTGTAGAGAAGATAAATATTACAAAAATAAGTGTAACGGTCATCTTTATAATCACCATCTCGATCAATGTCAGAAAGGACTAACTTTAGTTCTTTGTTTATTTACTAACATTAATTAGTAATATAATGAACTAATTATATTATTTTGAGTGCAATAAGCTTGCTTTGTTGCCCTTGATAGCGACCTTTTTAGAATGTCTAGTAGTTTGTAACTCAAACGATTAATTTATCACTTATTGAACACAAAACATCAAGAGGTGTAGCATCTTAAAATCATAGACATAAGATGTTGTTTAACAAAAAAAGTCATAAATTAAAAATCAGTGCATCTCAGTTTTTATACGTAGGTGTACGATAAATGTTAAGCTTCCGAGCAGTCCCTGAAGGCAGCAGCTGGCCTACAGTCCGACCCTCCCCTCTATCAGGGGCTCACCTGGTTCAGTGGGCGGCCATCAGTGCTCAGAGTGCCGCTCTGGCGGACGCCGAATCTCGTTGTGATTCTTCTGCCGACCCGAGCATGGAAGAGTTAGCTAGGGAGAGCATCAGCCTGCTGGGCTCAACCTCTGCCAAGCCACCGCTGGACATGGGGTCCCGGCTGGGCTCTATGGGGGCCGTCTTCATCATGCTGAAGTCCGCTTTGGGCGCCGGACTGCTGAACTTCCCCTGGGCTTTCGCCAGAGCCGGGGGGGTTCGGAGCGCGGTCACCGTGGAGCTGGTGAGAGCGCTCTAATGAAAAAAAAAAAAGTGTTGCATTCAAAGGTTAGAAGGAACCCTTAGTTTAAAAGTAATATTTATCTTTACATGGGGTGACTTTTATCAATATTTGGAATTTCTGACGCAGAATTGTAGGTAAATTAACCTGATTTGTTTCACCTGAGATGTCTTTAGGTCTGATTTCAGCTCTATTTAATTTCCTTAAAGAGTTTTTCTGACTCTATGTTTTAAGTTTGTCCCACAATACAAAGAGATTAATGCGCAGATTGGACATGAATACCATTATTCTTGAACTGTGTTTATCTTTATTGTGGACTAAATGAAAACTCTGCTCTTATCTCTGGTTACAGTTTTAAAAATGGCTGTTCTTGTAAAAAGAAATGTTGGATTCTTTGCTCTTTTTGGGGAATAAATAGCCATCCTTAAAGACGCAAGGGTGAAAAATTATTACTTATTGACCTTGAACTGCAAAACTACTTTAAATCTAAGCTGTGCATTCAAAATGAAGTACATATTTTGCTTTATTTTGACTGTTCTTCAAACGTGTTTGACCTGCAAAATTTGTACATACTTTGTTTTGTTCTTTACATTGAACACAAAATTTTAAATTACACATATACTGTACTTAGCAGTTAATGTTGAGTATTGCTGTGTTTGAAATAAGGATGTTAATTTATTGAAGATATCAGAAAGTCTAAAAAATTTAACAAAATTATGTGCAGAACAGAATATTGAAGTGATTTCATCATGTACAAATTTTACCTCTAAATGACTAAGTTTGGAAATCTGGTTTGAATGGCTTAAAAAAATTGTTCTGGCATAATAGCCTTATCTTTGAAACAGGTGTGACCCCTATTGAAATCAGATTTTGGGTGGATCAATACTCTGATAAATACTCCAGAATACTGCAGCCAATTTAACTTGCATTCCAAAAAGCTAATACAAAATAGAGAAGTGTTCACATACTACGCCCGTCTTGACTTCTTTGGCATGGAGGAAGGTGATTTCAGGCAACTTTGTTTGTTTAATACACATTTGATGGTGTACTGGTATGTGACTGTAAAGGGGGCCTAAATGCAGTAAGATGTCTTTTTACGGCAAATACCTACCTAACAGGTTTTAGCAAGGCAAAAACCTTCTGTTTTCTAGCTCTATCTTATGGCTCTGAAGTATTCTGGCTGCTTACCTGAACAGACATGAAACAGTTTGCCGTATTATAATATACCACAGGCATCTGGAGGCAGATGTATGTACTGGTTATCAGCACCCCCATGGCACTGCCCTCAGCATTATTACACCGATTTGTTGTTTCATTAGAGTGGTTTATGCTTGCCTGACTGCTAAATATTGCAGAGGTGCCCAGTGCTTAACTGTTTAATTTGTTTAGTGTTATGTTATTTATAGCTAGTTAGTGTAGATATAATATTAACAAAAACAGATGTGGATTAAGTGTTGTAGGTGCACCTAAACATAGCAACAGTTGGATTTGAATCTAAAGATGCCTTTTACAGCCGTATTTTGTTTACAGTAAACTTCTCTTTAGCTCTACAAGACATAAAAATCATTCATTTTAATTTGCAGAAGCTAAAAGTTTCTGAAAACTATGGATGATCAAGAATGTGAGTAATTTGATTATTCAAATCATGTTTAATGTTTTCAATAAAATGACATTGCTTCAGTGTTGGTGAATGCAGATGAAAACAAATCCCTCAAAAGTCAAGTGTTGCAGTCATCCGTTTCTGTCCTCAGATCTCGCTTGTGTTCCTGATCAGTGGCCTGGTCATTCTGGGCTATTCCTCCTCCATCAGTCGTCAACACACCTACCAGGCGGTGGTGAAGGAGCTGTGCGGCACAGCCATTGGTCAGCTGTGTGAGATCTGCTTCATCTTCAACCTTTTCATGATCTCTGTGGCCTTTCTGGTCGTAGTGAATGACCAGCTGGAAAAGTGTGAGTAATGATTGTCTTTTTAAGTCTGCATTTCTGTAGCTAATGTTTGTTGCCTTGCTCCAGATGTGTGTTTTTCTTTAAGTGTGGTGACAACTTAAAGAAAGTTTAAGTTGTCACCAAGCTTAAACTTGGTGACATAATTACATTGTTTTAGGACTGTATGTGACTTCATATCGGCTTATTATTAGATTTATAATATATTACAGTTGGTGCTGAAGCTCGGCCAATGTGGATCATGAACTTCTTGTAGGGTACCAGTTCCTGGGGACAGAAGTTGTGAAAAGTCAGGGTAATTATAGTAAATATAGCACCATATTTAAAATAAACATGCATAAAAAATGCAAGTAGTCAAGCAATACTAAAGTGACAAATTAGTTTGAGGAAAAGATGAGACTTCGGCTCTATGAAATTCAGTTTATTTTAATTTCCCCAATTCCCCTCTTTCCATTTTTATTTTTCTGAAATTGCACCTGTTCCATTCTAACTATAATTAATAACGCAAAATGTGTGTAATTATGGAGTGAATAAAAACAATTCAACAAATCAATAGTCAAAGTTATTTATATTTACCATTGTTCAAGTTTTGCAGCTGTAACAAAGTGCTGTGGTTGAGCAGAACATTTAATGCTTTTTTTCAAAGTATTTAACTGTTTCAGTGTTATTGTTTTAAATAACTAAAACATTATGTCCAAAACAAAAATCTCACAATTTTAATATTTAAAATTATTACCTCTCTTTTAAAAATGATCTGTTAATCTCCACACAAAGATATTTGTCTACTGAAGAAACCAGAAAACTGTAAACCCTTTTGCACAGTTAAATAAAGATTAATACCTTTGTTAATTTTTATTTTTCACATCTGTCCCAGACATCTCTGTTAAAGTTTGATGACTGTCTGTGTTTTTGTGCTTCTCTCTCCCTTCCTGTCCTCCTCTCCTTCTACTTGCTGCTGTTCGAGAGCAGCAGTGAAAGTTGCTCAGCTTCCACTGAGAGGAAAAGAAGGGGGGGGGGGGGAAAACTCTTGCATTTTATTGCTATACCAAAAAACGTAGCAAAGCATCTTTTTACATCCGGCTATTGCCAGCTCTGATATTGTGATTTATCTGGAAGGCTTTCGTCACCACATTACAAGTTATGCGTAAATATTTTTCTATTACATGATTTATTTTTCACAGATCTATAGTTGATTTTCCAATAAGTAATTCAACTCTCGTCAGGTGCTTGACAGTCTTGATTTAAGCCATGTAAAGTGGAATTTAATATTGCACAATATCTTCCAAATAATTTCCTAATTAGCATTATTCATGGTCAACGAGACTGTTTTAAGTTTTTGTCAGTACCAGCTGTATTACAAAAGGAAGTGGTAAAAAATAACCCTTCTCACTTTATTGAAGAGATGTTGCTCTTTATCATCCTTGTGAATGTAAGCAAAATTTCACAAATGTGACGTAAATTGCATTTTTTTTGTTCCACTGTCATCTACAATTTTGTCAGAAAGGTACAGAGATCAGTAAGCTTTGTTGTGTGACAATATGCATTTCCATTCAGACTGCATGTTTTTTTTTATATGTCTTCTATTGACAATTGATGTGTCATATCACTGTGTTCATTTGGTCAAGTTTAATAGATATATATTTAAAAGTTAAATATTTTTCACTGATCATATTACAGGTACATCTAAATAAATTAGGATAATGTGTAAAAGTGCAAATATTTTTTGCCATTCATCTCAAAAGAGTGAAACTCGTATATTATACAGAATCATCACGTAAAGATCTATACCAAGTCTTTGTTTCTTATTATCTTGATGATTATGGCTGTAGTTTCAATGAGTGTTAAAGAATATTAAACATTTTCACAATATTTTTTGAAATGTACTAGTATGATGCCAATTGTCAGAGGATGACAGAGGTATCATCACTTTCTTCAGATTATCACATTGAATAAAACTTTCTTGTGATTTAATGTCTTTTTGTGCCCTTTAGTTGGACCAGATGCAGTGTTCAGAATTAATCAAAATTCTTGAGTACAGCCTATATTTGCCCAGGTACAAGGAAATAACAACTTCAGAGAAATTTCAAATTATTAAGATGATAAAATAGATATTTTGTCTCACATAATTTAAGAGAATGTTACTCATGCTTAACGGAGACTCAAAATAAACATCTTAGCGAAAAATGCATCCTAAACTTTTGTTTTTGTATCTGGTTTCTGTCCTTCAGTGTGCAACACTCTGTATGAGCTGGTGACTGCTCTGCCAAAATCTGAGATGCCCTATCACTTTTACACTGACCACCGATTTGCCCTGGTTCTGCTCTGCTTCTTCCTCATCATGCCAATGTCCATCCCCAAGGAGATCACCATCCAAAAATACTCCAGGTTGTGTAATTTATCGCCTTTTTAAGTAATTTTCTTTTCCATAGGACCGCAGATGTGGCTCAAACAGCAGTTACCAACTGAAACAATGTAAATAATTAACAAAGGATGCCCTAATGCAGTATGGTCAGTCTGAGACTGTTTTTCTCCTAGTGTTCTGGGTACTCTAGCTGCAACCTACCTGACTGTATCCATAATCATAAAGTACTTCACCATGCCGACTGTTCCAGATCACAGAAGCCCTCTCTACTCTAGTGGGTATGTGAAACACATCCGTTATTTGAGCCATCTTTAACTTGGTTTAACCATAAATCTCTTTAGAATCTAAATCAGACATCACTCTTTAAACTCTCTCCATCACTTACTTGCCCATTACATTGAGCTTTATTTCAATTGTGAAATATTACTAAATGCAGTGCAGGAAGGACTCTGCTAAGATTGTCCCATGTCACTGATCCCATTTGTGTTCATGGATGGGATCTCAAGGTTTAGTCATTGAGAGAGGAAGGTGTCTGGTTTGGGATCTTCAGGGTTTCATCTTTGCTTTTCACTGATTATGCAGCTCTGTTGGTTTCTTTGGGTCATGATGTTCAGTGTGCTTTGGAGCATTTCACAGCACGTGAGCATAGATCTTGATCAGAAAAAGGCCTGCTCCTGGTGGGTGGGGGTATCTTAGTGCCTTGTTTATGAGTTTTGGTAGGATGGAGTGAGAGACGGGCTGATGGATAGGGGGGTTTTCTCCCGTAATGCAGGTGATGCTCAGGTTTGTTGTGGTAGAGAAAGAGCTGAACCAAAAAGCAAAGCAGGAGATATGATGACTCAAAGAATGAGTCTCTGGATATCTTCTGATGGTTATACTTGGCTTCTAAAGATGGAGTAAGGACAAGTGTAGGATGATGAATGGCTGTGGGGAGGATTATCATTAAATGTTCTGATTATAACAAAAACTCCAGATAAAGTCTCGATGTGTCCGCAGGACTGGTGCCTGGGGATCGATGTTCAGCGTGATCCCAACCATCTGCTTTGGTTTCCAGGTGAGTTCAACAATTTGCTTTAGTTTTCTTTTGGGACCTTTTGAGACTGGTTTCACATGTCAGCATCAGGGTATTGCAAAACTGTGGATCACTCTGTGCAGCTGTGTGTTCTGTATTTCAGTAAAGAAGTTGGTTTAAATCTTGTATATTGATTTGGAAGTTTGCGCTTTCTCAGAAAAAGTGTTTCCATACAGCGTAAGGTTAGCAGGTTGACCTTCTCTGTCAACTTTGTAATGTTTAATATTACAGAGTAGGGGCTCGGAGCTCATTCTGTCAGTCTGAAGTAGGACTGATTTATGTGCAACTGCCCAGCTTGCCCTTGTAACCCCTGAAGGCTGCTGTCAGTAGGATCTAATAAAGCCAAAGGAAAGTGCAACTGGATTGATACATTTCTTCTCATACCAACACTCTGTCAGGGTGAGTGATTGCTGTGCAGAGAGTTGAAAAGAGAGCTGATGAGGTCCTTATCGAAGGGGAAGGGATGAACAAAGAAGGGAGATTTTAAAACAGCTGATGGCAGCTGGGACAGGAGTGAGAATCCTGAAATCTTGATGGCTTAACTCTGAGACGTTGCTGAACTCTGAGCTTTCCTTTAACTCTTGACTTCATGCTGGAATCACATCAGCAACATGGTTTCATATGATGCTCTACAAGTTATGTCCCTGTTTCTTGTTACGCTGGATGTAATAACGTCGAGTGTAGTGTATTATAGTCATGCATTCTATTGTATAATTACCAAGTGTGTGATAGCTTAGGTTACAGAGCCAAATTTCACAACTAAACTGATTTGTATTAAAGGTTGGAGATTAATTTACAATGTTTCAGCATGAACTTTTACTACAGAGTGGACAAGGGCTAATTAAACTTTTTTGCTTACTTGAAGAACGGGTCTTTTGAATAAAAACATGGTCAAGCAATTTCTCTCTGCCATAAAGGAGACACCAGCTGCTACTGTTAGAGTGAATTTAATTTTAGTTTGACATGCTGGGGAGTTTTGTCATTCAGCTCAACTCTTTTGCAGATAGACTTAAAAAGAGAAACCAAATTTGGATGTTCATTCTAGTTATTGCGACCTGTAACCTTTTCAACTGATTGTTCAACATAGCATAAGAGAAGTTTCTCTTCTTGCAGTGCCACGAGGCTTCCATCGCCATCTACAGCAGCATGGAGAACCAGCGGCTTTCTCATTGGGCCTTCGTCTCTGTGGTCGCAATGATTATCTGCCTCATTATTTACTCCCTCACAGGTCAGATCATCTTCTGTTTCACCTGTGTGACTCCCCCCCCCCCAACACAACAGTGAACTTACAGAGGCGTCGTTCCTTGGTTTTTGCTTTAGGGGTTTACGGATATCTGACATTTGGAAAGACTGTGGCTCCGGATATTTTAATGTCGTACTCCAGTCATGACAAACTCATGCTTGTTGCCAGACTGCTGTTTGGAGTCTCCATCATCACCATCTATCCCATCATCGTGTTACTGGGCAGGTCAGTCATGCTGCTTTTAAAACCAGTGTGAGCCTCTCTTGGCTATAATTTCAACCAGGAATTTCCTATCTGTACAATTGTTACTTACTGGATAGTTTCTCTATTTTGGGGGCGTTCTCTGATCCAGAGAGATGGCCCTCCAGCAGATTAGCGGCTTCTTTTCTCTGTGATTCTCCAAACTCAATCTGAATTCTCTCTGCTGTACACATTCTATTGTGTCTTTCAAGTCTCATTATGTATTTTAATGTTGTGTTTGGCTACATTACATTTTGAACACATCAGATCAGTGATTCAGGACCCTCTGCTGAGCCGGTGGCGGAGACGGGGCGAGGCGCTGATGGTGAAGTTTGAATGTCGCAGCCGATGGGTTCTGACGGTTCTGTGGATAATGACGACGCTACTCATTGCTCTGTTTGTACCAGACATCAGTAAAGTTATCAGTGTCATTGGAGGAATCAGTGCCTTTTTCATCTTTATATTCCCAGGTAGAGATCTTGTCATGTAGGGACATTCAGTAAAACCTGTTGCTGTTCTGTTAAAGAGTGTGTGTGTTCGTTTCTACAGGACTCTGTTTGATGTTTGCCATGCAATCTGAGCCAGTATTCTGCAAGACCAGGTGAGGACAAGCTTCATCTAAATGTTAATGAATTTAACTGAATTAATCTGAATTACTCATCTGTTTAAGCAGCTGTTTTTTGTTTTTTATTTTTATTCCCTGTAGTGAGTCAACATAATTTGATTAGATCTGTCCAAACCCAAAGCAGAGCTAAAACCAGTAAATAAAAGAAACGGCCAACAATCAATCAAATGCTGTAAAACTCGGGTGACAGCGTTTCATTTTTGGAAAAACACTTGCATTATAGTGTTACAGACAATTTCTTCTTAGGTTATTGATGAATTTTAATATTTTTAAACCACCATCCATTGTTTTAAACCTATTGGGTTGCTGTGGTAACAGGTCCAGAAGGGCATCCCAGGTAACCCTCCTCAGAACATTCTAGCTCATTCTTGAAATGTCCCAAGTTGTTTCTGGGCCTCACTGGATGTGATGGTTCCGGGTCAGGCCCAGAGACTCCTCCCAGCGGGATGCGTCAGGAGAAATCGCATCTTGATCTTCTAGTTGTGATCCAAATCTCCTGGCTATAACTGAGTTTTAGGAAGATGGACACATAAATCCAGAGCTTTGAGTTTACTTCTTGGTCTCTTCAATGGTCTGTAGTGAAATTAAATACAATATAATTATATTAAATAATGAATAATATTAATAAATATTAAATTTAATTTCACTAAGATTTAATGAAATCTTATGCTGGTGAAAAAAAATACTTGTAGAACATTTTGTGGATAATTGTAGATCTTCTTAATACACTTCTAAAATTAACCACAACTAGGCATGATTTGATTGCCTTTTTTTTTTTCAAAAGTTAATCTGGCAGTACAGAGGACATGAATACATGAGCATCTAAATGTAATTGAAGGTTTGTAGTTGCAACACCAACCTATTTTTGTATTGGTCATGTTTAATAGTTTTCTCTACCCAGCTCATTCTGTCATGAGATGTAAACTTTATGTATACTGATGTAGTTTTTTTTTTTTTTTTTTTCCCCAATTCTTTCCAGAATCACCCTTACCATTTGGGGAGCGGTGACCCTGATCTGTGGAGCCTTTATTTTTGGTCAAAGCACCACCATCGCTGTCATGGAGCTCCTTGGAAAGATCTGACCTCTCAGGGAACCTTCTGTGAAAATGTCTGAACTGTTTTGCTCCTCCTGAAGTCAGTTATGATTCTTGAGTGACGGACAACAGAAACTGAATACTGAGGACACACACACACGCCTACAGCTTTCAGCTCAATGCTTTCAATGCACTGGGACACAGCCAGTAAAATGGTGCTGTTGAAGATTTTTTTTTTTTTATGTGGATTTATTGATTATAACTGCACTGTGACAAAAAAAAACAACAACTTTCTGCTACTGTGTCCATAACTGAGTGAAGCTTTAAAGTGTTTTCTTGCTATTTGTTGATGCTGTTGTTGGGCACTGTTTTTATTCATTTTATCAAGAAGGGGTCCAAACTTCAATTAAACCCATCATATTTTTCTTTGCCAATTTAGATTTCTGATTGAGGTCTGCCCTGCCAGGACCAGAAAAGGAAAAAGAGAAAATGTGGTGTCGTTTTTTTTTGAAAGAAATAGTTGAGCAGAATCCATAGAAAATGGAAAAAAAATATCTAGCCATCCCCATCTGTGCATCAAAACATGTAATTCGTATTTATCAAGTTAAAAAGTGCATCATGGGGTTTATTGATATGAGTGGCATCCTGAGATCTTAGGCATTTGCCTTTTGATCATCTGTCAGGGCCAACCAAGGCAAAACTAGCTTTTTCATTGATTGGTACAAATAATTGCTCTAGTCCAGATAAAAAAAATGAATACAATTAAAACACAAATGAATGTTTTTTTTTTTTTTTTTTTTTAATTATAGATTTAAGCATGAATGTATAAGTGGGAATATTTCCAGGACTTCTTGATTAAATACAAAAAACTATTTTCAAATAACCTTTTTTGGGCTAAAATGTATCTAAAACAAATTCAGAGCCATGTTCAAAAGAAATTTTCTTTCTGGCCAGGAACCAGCACCTTATTTTTGTGGAAATTGGCAGTAGATCTTTAGTTGGCTGGGGGAAAAAAACTTTACCCTGTTAATCTTTGAAAGGCTTTCAGTGCAGCTAAATAATTCTGCAAACAGGAGTGGCCCGTTTTAAGGTCACACCACAGCATCGTCTATTCTGTGACTAAGCGAGTCCAAAACTTGTGATTATTTCTGTGTGTGTTACTCAGAGGTGGACCTGCTGCTTTGAATTGGATTATTATCCTGCTTTAAGCCCAAGTGTCTTGAGCTTAAAGTCACAATCTGATACCCTGACATTGTCCTTCAAGTTTCCCTGTCTGGTTAGTCCACAGAATAATTTTCCAAAAGACTTTGGGATATTGAGGATGTTTTCACAAAATCTGAGAACAATCTTGGTTGTTAGTTTAAAACGTCAAACAGAACGATCTTTAAATTGATCTTGCAGGAAATTTTAGAAAGAATTACTAAGCATTTTTAAGTGATCTTGATGTGAATTCCTGATTCACGGTTAATTTATTTTATTACAACCGATAAAAACAAGTTGAATAACCAGCTGTGATCAACTCCCCACCCCTTCTCATTCAAAAACTCCCAACAATACAATTTTCAGATTTATAGTTTTATTGAATTGTATCACTCTACATCATCTAGAATTTCAACAAGATATTCTTCAAAGACCGAAGATCATACTGGCATCCCTGCAATAAGTCTCTACATTTGAAGAGAAAGCAGTTTTACTGAAACATACATTAATAATTAATATTTCATCAAACATTGCCATAAAAGTGATAATTCATTCTTTTATGTCATCTTTCTTGTATATGTATTTATATAATACATTTTTAGTCTATTTTCGTTCATAGGAATACTAGAAAATAAATAAGGTAAGAAATGCACAAAACCTATTGAAGGAGTAGCATGGCCTAATACTACATTACTGGACATTCAGTTGACATGCGCTCAATAGAAGGATAGAAAAGGACACCGCCATAGAAAGGAAGAGTTATGGCCCTGATGTCAGATATTTTGGCAAATTCCTGATTGGCTTTTTGTATCACTTGACGACAGACTCCAATGTTAACAACAGCAACATCAGATCTGTTTTTTTTTTTTTTCTTTCCTGCAGCAAACATTCGCGCCATACTGGTGTGAAACACTTCAACGGCATAACTCTTTCATTGTATGACAAAGCACTGAAGAGGAGAGAGAAGGGTAGAAAAAGAACACAGTCTGAGGGACATTCAGGAATGTATTAACAGGAAACAGTACTCTAAATCTCTAAATCTCATCAACTTTCAACCCCAAGAAAGATTCCTCTATTAAACCGTGTGGGCTGCGCTGAACACTGTAAAGCTTATGGCTTTCAGTAAGCAGTAGGTAAACACCAATCCATGTGATTATGGCTTTGTTTTTACTGGAGTACTTCAACTTCTTATAGAAAGCAAACATGATTCATGTTTTGACTAATTTGTACTTTAAACTGTGAGAACTTAAAAGGTTTCTGTGGAGATTTAATCAAAACGACCATTTTTACTGTTTTTCTGGGGGGGGGGTTAAAATGATTTAATGCACAGCAAAGATTAAATACAACACTGCTAAAATTGACCAAATTGGGAAGGCATTATTTTATACTAGGAATGAATGCATTGTAGCCAAATAACTGCTTAAAAATCTTACAACAAATGAAAAACAAAATGGTTTAAAAACTACATATTTAAAATGACATGTTTAGTCTTAGCAATCGTTACAGTCTCCATTTCCTCAAACAAATAAGGATCAACAGTTACAAATTAATCTCCATTGTGACTGAAATTAATGATTCTTTTCCAGCTAGATTGTTCATGTTTCCATTAATGTAGGCAGAGCAGCCAGAGCAGCTCAATTAATTAATCAAAGTTGTGTACAGTCTTTGTGCCTCAATGTTGGATGGTAGTTTGCAGGATGGATACAAATATTTTTACTGACGCTTTCAACATTGACCCAGAGTATCGGTGGCATCAACGGATACGAAAAAGTATTTATTTTAATACAAAAAACTTAACTCCCTGGAGTCTCTATGGATTATGATTTGCTTTAGCAACTTGTAAAAACTCATACCATTCAGAGGAGGAGTTTAAATGTTAAGTTGTTGAGGTATACAATCAGCTGTTAGATGCAATGCATTACCATATGAAAGACTATAAATTGGTCAAGAATAAGGAGTCAAATGTTGGTATGTTAAAGCTAGACTCAGACTAGCAGAGGAACCACAAGTAGGTTTAATGTTGGATCATCTTTAAAAATGTGTAACTGTAAGCAATGCAAGTAAACATAAATCATGTGATTCATTGTCCTATCGATATAGTTAGGACAATACACGTAGGACACAGATAAATGTGTTTCTGAAAACATATTTTGCTTACCTCTTTATTTGCTTTAACAGTTAATTTTGTTTGTTCGTATTTATGTGTAGTCAGACAACAGCTTTGTTTTTATCTGTTGGAGCATGCTGAGCTCTCAGCGACTGTTGATTTTTACATTTTGCTCTCTCTGTCATTAGCTTTAAGTCTGCTTTGTGGTAAGGTTCATATTAAGCAAAGTTGTCACTGAATAATGTTTTAGTATTTATTAGTACTGTAATTTTTATTTAAAACATTTTAACACGGATATGAAACCAAATAGACATGCACTTTTGCAAATTGGAAAGTAGGGTGTGCCATAGAGTCATAGTTTCAGCAATGTTAATACCTACTGTTAACGAGGGAGAAAAAATACTTTTAAAGATGGCTGCTCTAAACTTTAATGACTTCATAAATGGCACCTAATCTCTAACTGTTCAAAAGGTTCTTCTCTAAAAACATCATTTTATAGCTCGAGAGATCAAAACCTCCGCAGGGTCCCTTTAAACCTCTGAGGTTACTAAAAACAGTTCACACGTCTGTATTAGAAATCCAAAGCAACAAAGATATTTCGGCTGCTGAATATTATTATTCTGCAAGTCCCAGAGTCTTGACTCTGCTCAGGGCAGCCCAGCGCCCTAAAAGAAGGAATTGGTGCTGGATTGACAGAAGTGCCAGTGAGGATTGATTTCCAACTTTCTACTGCTGACTGTCTCTCTTGGATAGGAAGCAGAAGCGCAGGTGAAAGTGAGTTAAACAAGGACTGAAGTGGAAGCCAATGGCAATACTACTGATTTCTAAATACTTTCATGTTGGTCACTATATAAACTTTTTTTTTTTTTTTTACATTGTGCTTTTTTAGTCTGATTGCTTTACAATGGTGGCGGTTTCCCTTATTTAACAAGGCGAGTGGTCTAGTTAGACTCCCCACAACCAGAAGAAACCTTAGACTCCTCTGTCTTTAAATAATTACAATTTTCATTTAACAGCTGAATGGTCAAGTGAAGCATTGTATATTCTGTGGCCAAAACACCCATGCAGGTACGCAAACTCTTGTATCAGGGTGGTTTTGTGGTAATGCCATGTTAATGGTAACTGTACTTAGTGATTTTTCATACAAAAAGTTAATATTGTGAATGTGATTATATGTCAGGGAAACTGGTTATTTTTCTACAACATTCATGGACAAATTTCAAGTGCATTTCACACAAGCTTGTTTACTTGAAATCAAAGGTCCAGCAAATGTTCAAAAACAGCTCCATGTTTTTTTATGTTTAAGGCTTTAAATCAGATGTTACAGATTTTAAACAAACTGAAGAGAAACTGCTGCACCCCTAAATCCACTTTCACCGAGAAAGAATTTACACCATATCACTGAGACGTGTCAATAAATACAAATATAATCAGAATAGAACACCGTTTTAATATGTACAACCTCTGCTAGACAGTCACCACTAATATGAGCTATTCATCACCAATTGTAGACCAAGGCAAAAAGTAGACCAAGTGAGTTGCATGAAAAGCAGCAAGGTGCTTCACTTTTTCTTTCTCCAAAATCTTTGTCCCTAAAATTAAACTCTGCTCATAAATTAAGGAAATAAAATGAAGCCATATGAAAAACAATGAATAGAAGGTTATCACTGAATCTTTGTGAAAAGATTTCCTGGTTAGCTCCTTTCAGGGTCTGTCTCACCATAAGATGGCTGCTGTTTTGTTGCTCAGGTGTGTAAAGCCTTATTTACTCATTACACCCACAGCAGCCATTATTTATCAGAAAATGCTCCTTAAAAAAAGAAGTCCTGAAATTATTTCAAATAGACATTTTTAAGACTGCTCAGCTGAAACATGACAATTAAGAGTACTTAACTATAGATACAAATTAGACAATTTAAATCCCATTAACAATGTGTAGCAACTGTTTGAAATACCAAGGAAAATCTGACATGCAGCATCCCTAAAACTAGCATGCATGGAAGAAATTTGATGCTCTTTAAAGTAAGAAGGCCATGGAAGCAGTGCATACTGCAGTGTTGTTTTTGGAATGATATTGTGTAGTATCTGGAGCAGTAAAACCAACTGGTCTGTCATAATTGTTTCTTACATAAAACAAAGACAAATCTTATATCAATACAGCACTGCAAAAAGCCATTTGATGTGAGCCTGTTGGGAGCTACTGGAGTTTGATTTTATATTGTCCTAATTTTCTTTTTAATAGTTTCCAGTTGCATAACCTTAACTAGAGAGGCAGCTATCAGAGGCTTGCATGTTTCCTGAGAGTGCAAACTAAATTGACAGTTATGGCTGCTGATGGTCCTAATCAGTTCTGTGAGCCTAAAACAGTCAAGGTGAGTGTAATGTTTTCAGAAATGTAGAGTTAGCTGCAACTTGTTAATGAAGGTTAGCAGGATGAACAGTTTATGGTAACACCATTATAAAGTGTTGTAAAAAAAAAAAAATAATGCCAATGTATAATCCAAAAACAGACTTTGCTACATGACTTAGAACCTCATATTCCTTGCTACATAAACTCCACCTCAAAGTGGCTCAGAGCTACTTTAAACATCAAATCATCCCATTGCAAACATTTTTTGTATTCTCACATTAAATTGAACAACTTTCTGATGATGCCCTTCCTTTGCACTATGTAAACATGTACTTACAAAAAGAATTAAAGGATAAAGGGAGGAGGAGGGACAGTAAACGGGTTGGAGTAAAAGAAAGTGTCCAGGAGGAGTCTTGGCGTGTAGTCGACCATCTTCATGCTCAATCCCTGTTCACACTGCACCAGGCGGCTGCAGAAAGAAACAAGGAAGAAGCTTTGAGATTGGGAAAGTCATTCAAGGTATGACGAGAAACAGCCTGACAAGGGATGTCTTAATGATGAGTTTTATTCAAATTGTTCAAAAATACCCATGTTGTTAGTCAGCAATTGAATATTGAAGATTCAGATCAAAACGAGCTGATTAAGCATCAAGTCTATTACTGTACTTACAGTTCAAAGATGCATCTCAAACTGGGCCTGAGGCAGTAAAACAAACTGATATCATTATTCCTCCACTATCGTGTTTGACTATGTGTATGATTAGTTTTTTAAATGCTGTTTAGTTACGACTGTTGTTCCTTTTGGTCAGCAGCAGTTTTAGCTTTAGAAGTCGCTCATGGATATCAATGTTGCTTCAGTCTTTTATTAATATTGTAAAATCATGAACACTGATATTAACTGAGGCAAGTAAATTCAGAGGTTCTTCGGATGCTGTATAACGACGTGGTCCAAGTAAATATGTGGTTTTAACAGTGATTCCCTGGCTATATGGGCCTGGTGTTGGCTGATTAAACATTAAATGATACAGTTAAGTCATGTTTTAAAAAGCAGAAAATATTTTTCCACAGGGCCAGGTTGGATTCTATAGATAGCCTTAACAGAATCTTTTTGTAATTTACTCTCGTTATATGTATTTGCCTGGTATAAAAATAAATTTTAATCTAAAACATTGGTCAATAGAAGCAAAAACAAAGCTTTCAGAGAATAAATACTTTTCCATGGTATTAGAAAATGGCCAAGTTATAAAAAAATGGAAAGCTTGGAGAAGTCAAAGACCACTTTAAACACTAAAATAGTTTGTTTGGAAGGATAACAAAAATAAATTTTATACTTAAGACATTTGCTCAAAATGAAACCATAAGAGATGACAAATTACCTCATCTGGTCAAATGACAGCAGCTGTGGTGGCAGTGATTTATTCTCAGAAGACATTTTGATTTGTTAAGCTGCTTTGCTGGCAAAGTTAGTTGAAAGTCAGCTTCTCATCAGCACTGCTTGAAGAACGCTATGTCTCATGTTAAGGCAAGGCTGCGCAGTTCTGCATCAAGTCAAACACTTTCACTTACTTCATCATTAAAATGATGGATGTTTTACTCTTAAACATTGAAAAGTGGCATTTTGGGGATGAGCTAAAACTAAAGGCCTATACCTCTGAGTGAAGGTCAAGATCATAAAGCTAATTTTCCATTAATGGCCATTTTACTAACCTGGCACTGCTACGGAGGAGATGGCCTCGGGCTGGCACAGTGTGTCCACCTTCACATGCTGAAAGGCTTTGTTGGGAGCCGATTGAAGGTGCCTGAAGTCAGAGGAAAAAGTGAGAGCGCATACACACAACCACTCAAAAGGATGCGTGGCTTCAAATTGCTTATCCTTTACTGTAAGACCTGAAATATTAATAGCGGCGAGATGCTGTGAGCAGCGGAGCAGAAATTCAGATCAGCAGCTTCTCCTCGTGCCCACCATCACTAAATCACAATGATCTGATGCAGCTGAGGAATGCTAATTAAATGTGACAGAGGGGATTTATCCAACAGGCTCAGGACATTAATGGAAGAAAAGTGAGTGCTTTCTTTATTTGCTGGTCACCAATCAATAAGGAAAACAGTGCTGCAGGAAGGAATGACTTGCTTGGCTCAAACATCCTTTCAGATAAGCCAGAATGCTGACTCAAAAGTACTCAAGATGAATGTCTTCACTCACTGATGACCCAATACTATAGCAGTGGACTCTCATTTACAGATGTTTTGTTTTGCCTGATGCATCGGATGAAATTCCAAAAACGTACAAAAACATGCTTAAAATAGTTGTAATTGGCCCCGTACTCTGCTCACTCTTAATTTCTCCAAAATGTTCTGAAGTGTGATCAGCTTGATGGTTTTCTTCTGTAGCTAGGTAAGATACGACTTGGGCATATTTTGTCACAGTAAGATTAGAAGGTTCAGTGTATTGGATTTTATATGATAGACCAACACAAATAATTATGAAAAAAGGAAAGGAAAATTTTATGTCTTTTCGAAAAAAAAAATGGTTGTCTATTTTATTCCACTTTCTGGGTCAATACTTTCTAGAACCACATTTTGCATTCTTCTGACCCCTCTTCCATAAAGGCCAGATTTTCTGAGTGCCTGTCCAGTAGATGTTTCGTCAAAAAGATTCCTCCACCTGAGTTTTGGTTCTCTGCAGCTCCTCCAGAGTCTCTATGGATTAATGTTCTTCCTGCTGCGACCATCACTTTGATAGCTATGGAGTGAGTTCAATATTCACAGGTTTTTCTACCAAAAGTGGCTGTAAATCATTGTTGATTTTTTTTTTTTTTTTGTAAAACCACATCTAAAATATTCAAAACACAACTTTGGAAGCTGAAAAGTGCAACTTGACATGCTACTGACATTTGCACATCAACCAATCCAGGAGTGAACTTCATTTTCCATGGTGTTCATTGACTGTACCCAGAATAGCAGAGATAAGAGACGTGAGCTTATGCAGCAGTGCTAAGCTGGTTTCCACGATGAGTATAATTGTGTAGTAAGGCATATTTGGGCTTTGACATATAAAAATGGGCAGTTATAAGTGTTTTTAGAGGCGGCCTCATATATTTGTAGATTCTATTCGTGGGTGGTTGTGGTTCCTAATCCCACAAATTTCAGGGGTCCACTGTATCATTTTCAGATTGTGAATTGAAAAGTGGGCCTAAGCTGGAGATTTTTTAATTGCTTAATCTCTGAGCTATCTCTGTTCCTCTGTAATCCTGATGCAGTTTGAGCACCACTGTTATGTTCCATAACAAACCTTTGACACTGAATTAATACTCACACTAAAACAGACACAATTTGCTAATTAGGTAATTCCTGATTACAATTTGTTACCCTTGGTTTTATTTAGGCTATCATTAGACTTCAATCCATAAACTTAAAAAAAAAAAATCCTCTCACAGCTATGTGCTACTTAGTGATGGTTACACAATATGGAAAAATTGCGAAAGGGCACAAATACCTCATTTTTAAAATCCTAATCTGGAATGAAAGATTTATTTTAATCCTAATTTTTCTCACTCACCTCTTCCACTCTTCCTCTCCATCCCAGAACTCGTAGACGACGAAGGACAAACCATCTGGCAGACGAACTGCAGTCACACTAAAGGGAAGCAAGAATGAGTTGAAGAAATTAATGTTCACATGTTTTCTATTTCTACAAGAAGACAGTGATATTGGAAGAGAAAAAAATCAATAGGAAAAAAGTGTAGCAGAAAAGACGGGTTAGACAATAAAGCATAGAAGAAAATATCATTGTCAAGACAAAGATAAAAGTACAATGAAACAAGACATCAGACAAACAACAGAAATAATTAAAGGAAAATTAGGAAGTTAATATATGGATACTTGCATCCATAAATAACAAGAATAAACTAACAGTATGAGTAAATGGCTGATATCATTATTGGACTTTACACAAGCATTTCAGTGTTTATTTCACCATAATAAACTACATGCTGCATTATTGCTTCCAGAGGAGCACAAATGTGTAAAAGCAGGAATACAACGAGGTGCTCATAGTCAATGCAGGATCTATTTCCAGCGCTTCCTATAGTTCCAGTTTATCTGTCAAGTGATGGATTTAGGTGCTGGAAGGGAAAATAAGACCACCGGTTCATGAGAATAATTAAAATCCGTTTGTTCTGCCAAAAAAAAACAAAACCGTCAGTATGAATGCTATAAACATTCCCACTTGAGTTTCTCCACTTTTCCCCCCATACACTTTTCACCTATTAACTACTTCTGCATACTTTGTGCTATTTCAACCGTTCAACTTTTACCATATTCTGCTCATTCAGGACATTATGGTTGTCATTTGGTATTGACATATTTTACAGTTTATAAAATATTCAGCTTCTTGTGATCATCTAAGGCCCCATTGAAATGAATGGAACATTAGATTTTTTGGGGGTAAAAATTCTGCTAAAAACTTCACACTTTTTCAAAGCTAACTACTTTCATGGAATTTCAGCTAGAAATGTCATTCAATCTTTAAAATGTAATCATATCCTGCAAGTAATTCTGTTTATTTCAGGTTTTTCATATCTTTAACAGATTTTATAAAATGTCTTTTCAGGTTTTTCCTTGCATTATGCTAAGTTTTCAGAAAAACAAAACACTGCCCTACTAGTTCGTAGGTTTCCCAATCTCACCCTACCAGGTTAGAAAAATAATAAAAAAAAATTCTGAGGTTTGTTTGTCAGAGTAAAAGTACATTCTGAATTTTTTTAAGCAGGTATTAACACACATTGCTGTATCCAGTTTAAAAAAACAACAAAACAAACAAAAAAAAAACTAGTTTGTTATTTCCTAATCTTAAATGTTATGTTTTCATTAACTGAAAGGGGAGAATCCTATTTATTAGAATTATTTCTGATAATTGCTTGCACACCCAAGTCTGTATGCACTTAATGTATATAATGTTTCACTTTATGAATTGGGTTACTAAGATGAATTTTTCAATAAAGTAATTTACTAAATATGAATATTGATCAATGAACAATAATAATAACCATGTAAAAGGTTACTCAGGAAGTAACATACAAAGTAATGTGTAAGGTTTCTTGCAACTTTGTGTAATAACAGATTTTCAAATATGAAAATGTAACTTGACCTGTTGCCAGAAAATTACATTTAAGGTCTATATTATCTTAAAATTATCACAGTAATCAAACAATGTTTTGTGATGTATTATTACTACCAGTTCAACATCGGACCTATATGCTGAAAAATATTAAGAGTAATATGCAAACCTATTTATGTAGCGTGTGCATGCAGGTCTTCTATGAGACTGTAGAGGGCAATAAGTGAACTGCAACCTGGTCTCATAAGAATAAGCTGTGAATTTTAAGCTCTGCTTGAGGGTTTAATAAAGTGTTGCGCATGTAATCACACATACACATTAAAAGATAATGAGTTGGGAAAGCAAAGAGAAAACAACCTTTTATAAAACAACTTAATGAAATATAAAAAAGTAGGATAGAAAAACATATTTACAAGTAATAACGTTCCTCCACTAAGAAATCCTCTTAGCAAATCCTCTACCTAAACCTGCTGAAACAAAAAAAGGCCAACTGCAGATTGAGATTTGTTGTTTTGTGCCTGTCTGTGTTAATATATTGACACCTGACAAGCAGTCAATCCTATGAGTTCCTGCAGGAATGAACAGTGTTTTTTTCCCCAACTCAGAAAGGACTTTTTTTTCATTTAGTTAATGAAAAAAAAAATTTTCATCAACTAAATGCCACAATAATGAATATGCTAGAGATAGATTTCTTTTATAAAAGAAGAAAATCAATATATTCTTAAAAAAACAATATATTCTTTAAAAATATATTGTTTTAGGATCTTCCTTATTATTAAATAAAACACATCCAGTTGTGTGCTCCCTTGAACCAGTTAGGATAAGGGTTAGGGTAAGGTTAGGGTTAGGGTAGAGTAGGGTTAGGGTCGGGTTAAGGGTTAGTGTTAGGGACTTGCCTTGTGGGGAAAACCTTTTCTTCAGATTTAAATTAAAACACATAAACCATCTTAAAACCAACCTGTAACTTTTTTCTTCTGTACAGTCCAACAAGAAACTGGGTTTTAAAGAGGGATGGTGGGAGCATAATATATTTCCAAGAATAAATTGGGCTTTTCCCTGTTCATGTAAGCTTTTGGTGTTCTATGTAGCCATCAAGATTTATACCTTTCCCTCTGTTCCTCCTGCTGAGACTTTACCTTTTACTTCAGTAAATGGTGGCCGAATAGGCAATATAAAAAATTGTGCAGCAGAACCAGAACCTTTATGTTTTGCCAAGGGCAAGAACTGAACAATACTCTGGATAATACATGGAGAATATTAAGTCTGGGATTTGGGGAAATCTCTCTGGATATTAGTGTTTCACAGTAGCTGAGTCTGAGTGGGAGATGCAGGAGGTTTCCAATAGTTACAGCATTTCTATGAGACCATATAAAAGCCGTTTCATTATTTGCATTGAATATTATTCTTTCGTTGATCTAAAGCACACCTACTATTTGGTGTACATGCAGGAACACAAAGTACTATTGATAAAGGAACAACCAGACACCAGTGTGAGGCGTTGATAATTAAAGTGAGAAATATTGTGAGGTTTTGACTCCTAAAATGGAGCACATTAATAATTTAAGTGGGGTTAGAGTTGTGTTCTGTGCAGCTCAGCAGTTGTAAAAATGTAGAGCATTAATGAGACTTACTGAAAGCAGTCTCTCTGAGCAGAGACATTCTTCAGGTATTGCTTCAGAGCCTCGCAGAACTCGCCAAGCTTCTTCTGGGACACCACCATCTCCTGGCGAATCAGCAGCAAAGACTGCAAGACACGGCAAACAAGGAAGCCAGTTCATGCTAACCAATAAACCTTCATCACAAAGCAGGTATCCTTACTCTATGGAAATCATCCTCAATACTCAATGTTTTTCTTGCTTCTCTTGTCTTTTAGTTTTTTTTTGTAGATATAGTGCTTTAACCGAAACTATGTGTGTTTACATGTGTGTTTATGGCTTTGAGAAAGTAAACAGTGTATTAATGGGTCGCAACTGGGCCTTCGAGCATTTAACAACAAAGTGTCAGATTAATATGCAATCCTTTCACATAAGCGATAAATCCTGAAAGCTGGTTTATAATTTGTGTGCTTTAAATCTCCAAGTAAAAACAAAAATCTCTTTCTCAGTAATTGATTACAATAATCACTTTTTGTCTTTATGGGCTATTGCATTGCTCCAGATAAATTAAAAATTAATCCTCTCTAACCCAGATAACTCCAGAAGAGTCTTACTGAAACACTAAAACACTGCTGCACACACAAACAAAGGTTTACGTGCACAACGGTCACACTTACAGATAGAGAGGTGTGTCATTATTTTATCATGTATAATTTAGAACCATAAGACAACCTTTCAGTGAATCTGAGGTGACAACACAGACACACATTTGACAGTGACAGCAGCAGGTAATATTGTATGAGAAAGCAGTAATCTGCATTTAAATTTCAGCTGCTTCAGGTCAATAAAATCTTCCTCCAGCAAGGTTTGATCAGAACCCAGATGAAACACTTGGAATCTGATCAATAGGGAACATCCCTAGTAAATGAATAATATATAAACTCATTCTTGGCCTGGAACTGCAACCCACTATGCAGGCCTGTCCATCCGGAGAGAAAAGACAGTCATCACCCAGTGCAGCAACCTTCACCTATAATTTAGACCTTTTATAGTTTTATTTAATTATATAGTTTCTATTTTCATATATAAAAGTGGATGCTATAATTGTAAATTATATGTAAAAATATATTAAGATAATTTATTTGCTTAAGCACAAAATTTAAAGCTCACATATAAAGTCAATATCATCTGAATAGATTTAAATGTAACTGGAAAATATCGAGGACTGTTGAAAATTATCTAAATGTGAAAATAATCCATTACATTTTCTGGGACTGCAGCAAAAATAATAAAAACCAGGTAAATAAATATGGGATTTGTGAAATTTCATAAAACAGAAGGGATGTAGAATATCAGAAAATGTGTAATTGCCGTACTATTGCTAAAAATCTTGACGACTGTATCGTTTATGATTTAAACAAAATTTCCTGTTACTTTTCTTTCTTTACACTGACACAGTGTCATCACCAATCTCCAGGACCTTTAGTATCTCAGCCATGACCATTTTAAATCACATTTATAAAAAAAGGGTTATAAAGTTTATTCAGCTGGTGAAAAATGTATTTTCAATATGAGGAGTGTAAAGGTATGACACTCCAACAAAATATTGCATCCAAGAATTTCATAGTAAATGCAACATTGGACACACCAATACTGAAAATTGTGATTTGTTATATTGTGTAATTCTGCATCAAAGTCCCAATTTAATGGTCATTTTGAAAACAATAAATGTTTAAACAAAGTATTGACAAGTTTAAAAAGGAATTAAAATTCAATGTAATTTAGAAAGCATTCATCTCCATTTCCCCGACATTTCTAATTAACCACAAAATGTTTAACTTGAACTCCTCTTCGAGCCCAACTATGTTTATTTTTCTGCTTAAAACTTGCACCAACCTTTAGTCTTTTTACAGGTTTATACTCTCTACTGCATCTCCTCCAAAGAGGAAAAAAAACATGTTTTATTTTGGAAGCTGAACCCATGGGGCAGTCATTCTGTTTTTAATCTCGCTAATTGTTTCTGGACTGTTATTGCAGTTATTGGGACAGTAAAACATCACATTAGGCAACTGTTATAAGCATGCATGCTCTGAGTATCCAACACAAGTGCATGCACCTGTGTGTTGGTGATCATCAAACACTTTGCTTTACCAGCATGTAATGACTGTTTATCTCTTGACTTGCTTTTTATCATGTGCCATTAACTTAAATTGCTGTCATGAAGCAGTGCTAGTGCTGCAACATTGAGCTGCATGAATGAGCACGAGGCTCTCACATGGTAAAGGCAGCCGTTGTGTGTGCATGTAATTTATGAGGCAATGATTGCATGGACTTGTAAGCATGAAGTACCCATAACAGCGATAAAACAGAGAAGAATTATAGCCCAACTATTGCGGGCAATACCTAAAGACACAAACAAACAGAGGAAAACACACAAGGATGTCCCACCAACTCAATTAGAAACACTGCAACGCCCAGCAGTCTCTGTTAATCTAATCACTACCACTCCATTAACCATGCTGCCACCCTAAACCATATCACTGCAATCACACTGACTCCCCACGGACTCTGCTGGCCCTGGAGAGGTGGTAAATCTAGAGACTTCCTCTCTTTAGCTTGGTTTCCTGAGCTTGGTGAACAGTCAGCATCATAGTGTGAATCATGTATCTACAACAACAAACCAGTAAAGTAAAGTGAAAATATCTTCATATGTATTTCGTCTCTAAATTCATAAACTTACATTAGAAATGACAAAAAATGGCAATACTTGCATATTACGTATGATTAACAATAACTTATCAGGAAAGGCTCACACTTGTAGTGGACTATTACTCAGAATTTTAGTGCACTTTGTGAGCTTCTGCAGTATTATGTAGGACCAACATTTTTAGCTTAACATCATGTTACAATATTATTCCCTCAACAATTACACACCTATAGGGTTGCCTTGATCTTTTATGCATATTTTTATGCATATACTCTCATGGGAGCCATTCAGCTGTGCAAAACGCCAGGGTGGACCGGGCATCGTCAAAGAATTGCAGGCCCCACTTGCCTCAGTTTAGGTTAGAGGTCATGCCTCCACCATAAAGAAGAGACTGGGGAAAAATTGTCTGCAAGGCAAAGCTCCAAGGCAAAACACACAACTGAGCAAAAGAACATAAAGGCTTGTATCCATTTTTCCAGAACAAGAATATTTTCCCAAGAATTTTGGAAAAACATTCTGTGGATGGGTAAGATAAAAGTTGAACTCTTTGGAAGTTGTGTCTCATTACATCTGGTGTAAAAGTAACACAACATTTCAGGAAGAGATCATCATACCAAGAGCAAAACATGGTGGCGGTAGTGTGATGGTCTGGGGCTGTTTTGCTGCTTCAAGATCTGGAAGACTTAAATGGAAACATGAATTTTGCTGTGTGCCAAAAAATCCCAGAAGAGAACATGTGACTGAAACTAACTTGAGTTCTGCAGCAGGACAATGATCCATGAAAACATGGTTAACAAATGTTAGACTCCTGCCACAAAGAATTCAAACAATCAATTTGTTTCTTTTATTCACCAAATAAGAAGTTAAAATGAGGTAATATAGCGAAACGGACGGAAGCATTGGTTAGTAACTTCTGTAATTTTCAGTCATTCTGCAACCACAAATCAATGTTTCTTAATTTATTATCCTTTAAATGAAAATGTCAACTAGGACCTTCCAGTTTGGTTCCTAAACGTGCGGTAAAAGTCATTACCTTCAAAGGTTAAATTAATTTGTAGTGAATTGGTTTTGTGGTATCTTAATTAAGAGAGTAATTTAATGTTTGCTTAGTCTTTTTGTGAAGCTGCTTTTTAATGGTGCAGTTGCATCAAACAGGCTTTGGTTTGACACAAAAAGCAGACATTTCACTTTGTCATTTTCATTGTACATTTTTTAAACTTTCAAAATTTTACATCAGTGCTAACTGTAATTGATTATAAAGGTAGATGAATGCTTGCACAAAAAATATTATATTTTAAACTCACACCTCAGCCAACAAAGATTTTCCTACTAGTGAGTCATGCTTAGGTTTTGTGAAATATAGTAATTGTGAATGAAAGCAGCAGGATTCACTTTTCTATAAAAGATCAGTCTGTGCTTTACTTAAGAGGATTAAGCTGTGGTATCAATATGTAGGTATTGAAACAATTTTCTAAGCACATTTTGGTTCATTAAATAAAAAAATGGCACAAATGATGAATTGATTCATATTTTCATCTCTGTTTACTATACTTTTTTGTCAAATCTCTGTAATTTGATCTCAAGCTATGTTTTACTGAAAGACATCTCAACATGGATGTCAGTTTTATAATAATTTTGTTAGTTTATAAATCACTGAATGGCTTAGCGCCAAAATACATTAAAAACCTGTTCTTATGATGTAAAGCACCTTGAACTGCCTTGTTACTGAAATGTGCTATACAAATAAACTTTACAAAACGTACACTGTGTTGTCCACCAATACAAAATGGTTAAAATAATCACGCAATCAAAAGTGTTATTTCTCAGAAATGGAAATTCTTCTCCAGTCAAAATTTAAAGTATGCCACAATAAATGTGACTAGTTCGTACATAGAATCAATAAGTCCGGATTTGCAGCTTTGGTGTGATGAAACCATCTAAAACAAAATAACTGTGACAATTATTGACACAGCAGACCATTCACCAACTAATTGACTTGTTCAATTATTCACACATTCATGATTAATTAAAAGCAACACTGCACAAAGCCCTTTCCAGCTCTCTCTGTTTATAATAAATTACAAACTGGATTTTTGCATTAAAAGGCAAAACAAGCTCATCAGAAGGCACATTCTATTCTACTGTTGTCCATAGGCATAGATGGTTTCTCAGAATCATCTATTTTATAAAATAATTTGTAGAATTTACAAAATAAACACAAAAAACATTTAAAGAATCAAGGGTACAAACTGTGTTTTCAGCTTTTGTTTTGACAGTTTACATTCAAGATAAGAGTGCAGTTTGATCAAATGTATTTGAAATCTTTGCAAAGGGCTTTACTAGCTGTGAAAGAGACGAGTTGAAATCTCTACCAACCGAATTGGAAGTCTGCTTCCTATGAATCATATCCACCATGCGCCTCGAAAGCTCCCAGACCTCACCTCCAATCCCACTATGCTGCACTCTAACACCATAACCATAAAAATACTAAAAATATAACATCATAAACATCAAGTCGGGAAATTCAGTTACAGTGGAAAAGAGTCCGAGGAGACCCACAAAACACTACGACTGTCTCTTACTTAAGAGGATGCTAATAAGTCATGTTGCCACCAGTGTAAAGCTTGCTCAACACTGGTCATGAGTTGGTGAGAATGCATATGGCATGCACAGTGAGGTGAAGACAAAAAGGGGCAGCAAAAAGCCAATTCTGTTCAATACAAACATCAAGGACAAATTCTGCAAGACAGACAAGGACATCGAGAAGAAAAAAAAACTGAATTCCAACAAGACCAGAATGGGTCACCATCAGTCAGGGTTTAGTTTAAAAGTTTCACTGTGGCAAAAAGGAGGAGTGTCAACACTGAAACTGATACTTTAACTGCAAAAAAAAATCTGTTAAATGTATTGCACCAATTATTCTTCAGTATATCATGCTAACATGTAAGAAAATCCATTTAAATCCAGAAAACAACTTTCTTGTCACCAGCATATTATGAAAACGTGCATGATCTCTTAACACCAAATTAATAAGTAATACTGTTTATAAAACATAAGCTCATTTTAAATACTGCTTATCTGCTTAGACACAAAAAATGTACAGTTGGCAAATTTTGCAAAAGTAAAAATCAGATGTTTACTTCATAGCACTTTGTTACCAGAAAAACGTGCTAATCTCTTAGCAACAGATTAACAACAAATATTATTGTTCAGAATATATGAGATTTCTACAGCTTTTTTGAAATACTACTTACTAGTTACCAAGGATTGTGCATTTGGTGAATTGGGCAGAAAAGTGAAAATGTTTTTGAATACAAAAGAAAAATCAGATGTTTACTTCAAGGCACTTCGTTACCAGAAAAGGCGCTCATCTCTTAGCAACAGTTTGTCAACAAATATTGATATTGTTAAAAAAACATACAATTTCTTATGCTCTTTTGAAATACTACTTATATCTACTTATCACTCAATAAGAATTGTACATTTGGTGAAATTGGCATAAAAGTGAAAATGTTTTTGTTTCTTTTTGTCATTGCTGGTAAATGTATTATAAAACATGTCTAATCTCTTGCAAATAACTGACCCTAATCAGCTTTCCAAGTAATCTAAAAAATGTAATTTTAAGTGAAAGTTTTCAAACCTTTTTACATTTATTGTTGTTTAATTGGGACAAAAAGAAGAAAATTATGTCTTCAGTAAAAACAATGAAGCCTTAGAGTCAAAAAGTTGTGTTTGTTTTCCCCCTGGATGTATTTAAGCCTCTTGAAGTTGTTATACAGTAAAATATGCAAACTTAGCAGCAACAATCAGGGACACAGTCTATGTTTTGATGTTTATGTATGTGTTCATGTATTTATGTGTTTAGAAAGCTGTAATGTGGAACATTACCCCTCTGAGGGTGGAAATTAGAGCACTGGAAGGAAGTACGTTACCATGGGAACTGGGAAATACCCACTACTCATATCCAGGTCTTTCGCTCAGCCTCATCACTCTGTACTCATCTCCCTGCTCCCCTTCAATGTTCGGCTTTTCTTCCTGCAGCCTTGAAGCTTCTGAATTTTGCTGCTCTTGTTTTACGACATCTCAAGGATCTGCAACTTCCTCGTCTCTGCTTCTGTCCCTTGGTTTTTTCACCCACTCATTCTCTCTTCTTTTGTCCCTTGTCGTTTCAACTTGTTATTCTTCTCCCAGCCTACTCCCCCTCCTCTGCTGTCTCTTCATTTTTGCTCTGGGCTGAAGAATCCTTCATTTATTTAAATGAGGAGTAATTTGCAACTCTCCTTGTGTTTAAGTAATGGATAGACCACAGCAGTAAAGCTCACACAGCCCTGCTGAATGCAGAAGGAGCAAATAATAGAATAAGCGACTAACAATAAGTGACAGAAGTTCACATGGAGGAGTGTCTGACCTGTAACATGATAGCGTTACAAAGGTTGAAATGAACAAATATGTGATTTACAAATAATTTCAACTCTTACACGTTCGTATTAGTTGATGGAACATTTTCTAATTGGTTAGAAACCAAAATGCACAGATATGCCAACAACATCCCAGCATCCTCGTAACTGGCTTGCCACTGTATCACAGGGTGTGAAAGGAAATGGTTTGATAATTTAAAATGAACCAGGATTGCAAATATTATCTGATATTTTTCTTCCTATAGCAATGATATTCATCTAAAGGGTGTACAAATAAAACAACAAAGACAGTTTTCGTTCTAAAAATGAAATTCCAGGCTGAGCTTTAGAAACCGTCACACTGCATGACTAATCATTAGTAACTAGCCTGACAGGTCACGTACTGACGAGCTGGATAAGCAAATAGGATAATTTTAAACATGTAAACCTATTAAGAAAAACTAAACATTTACCACTACAAAATAAATACCACATCTGGATATTTACTAAATAGTTTCAGGGCAGAAAAGAATATTTTAAATTACTATCACCAACCCCAAAATAGGTACACCTTTCTAGTGCATATTTGGATCATCTTTAGCCCTCTTAACTATCTTAAGTCTTCATGGAGTAGATTCAGATATCAGAGCTATTACTAAGATTTTGGGCCACATTGACATGATAACATAAGTTTTCTTCACACTTGTTGGCCAAAGATCCACAATATGAATCAGCCATTCATTATGTGTATGTCACTGGAGGCCACTGGTGTGATCTCATTGTCATGTTCAAGTAGCCAGCTTAAGATGAGTTGAGCTTTGAGGCATAAAAGCTCAACCTCTATGTTGGGCTTTTATGTACAATGTGGTCAAAAAGAGAGAGACATGGTCAGAAACAATACTCAGGTAGTCTGTAGTGTTCAGACAATGCTCACCTGTTAGTTGCCCCGTACTGGTCTAAGAAAATATCCCTCTCCCATTACTTTACCACCATGCTTTATGTTTATGCCAGATTCTGATCCTGCTGCCTGGATACTGGAGGTGAAATAGAGACTCATTCAACATTTTCCTTTTCTTTTACTGTGCAATTTTTGGGAGTTAGTATTGCTTTATTATCAAAAAGGACTTAGGACAAGAACAAAGCTGGTCGCTAAAACCCAGGTTATGATTTTGCCCTGATCATGGTTGGGCAGGTAACTGCATGGACAAGATGAGGAATAAATCTGAACAGCAAAAACGTTTTTGTGGAACCTTTCCCCACTCCTGGAATAATTAATTTGGTTATTTTTGCTGATTTTTACCATGACCTTCTGCTGCTTTTACCAAACTAACTTTTATCCTCGGAAGCTGTGTAATGTGACACAGGTTGGCGCCGTGTTTAACTCTGGCCATGGTAATCACTCATAATTAAATATGCATCATAAAATGGGTTCTTGATGCAGGGAAAAGAGATGCAGAGTGGCTTTAACTGGAAAACAGCACAGCCTTTCAGATAGCTAAGTAGTCAGTCTGATAAAAGCCTGCAACAAAATAGTCAATGAAGCCAGTTTAATAGAGAAAGGTAGGCAATAAAGGCTACGTCAGAATATATGGAGGTGAAAGTTGGAAAGGACCAGCCATATACACACTCATACACACACCAGCAGATACAGTGAGCGAGCTGTCAGGTTTGCGGGCTGACTGGACTAAATTGTATTGCAGCAGAGCCAAAAGGAGGGAAGAGGGAAAAGAACGGGGAAGAGAGGATTTACGGTGAGATGCAGTGTGGGCTGTGATTGATTAATGCATGTGGGGGCCGTTATTGAATTTACAGAGAAAATCTCCAGTGCCAAGACTCCAAACAGCCACCAGGGAATAGGGGCTATTTAGAGAACAAGTGCCATCTTCAATAAGTCAAGGCTGTAGACAGTAAGAAGATCAAGATCTCATAAAACTCTGTAACCCATAGACCTGTCACACATTACAGTCTGCCATTACTACAGGTACAAAGACTCCCGATGCAGATTTAATATGTTCAAAAGTTCATTTCTGATTAAATAATTAAAAAAATCCAAGGATGTTTCTTAGTGGGAACATCCTTGTTCCCAGAACAAGGATGTTCTTAGTCTTAAGAAACAAGTGCTATTCAGTAGATGAAATTATCTCATTTACTGGTACAATTAATCAGTAAAAATATTTTCAGATTTTACCCATGAAGACGTAATAAAAATTAATTAGTCTTTACAAAGTTTGAAATCATTTAAGTCTGACCTCAAGTGTTTATAAAGCTTACAATTACATATGATCATATATTAAAGCTGTGGGCTGAAAAATCATTCAACGGTTGTGTTTGGCCTAAACCAAGACAGCAGAGGAACAACTCACTCATGATTAAATAAAATCTATCAGGTCTACTGCACACTGCACACTAAGATTATTCCAGGACTGGACGTCCCAGCAAATTCACCCAAAGGTCAGACTGTGAAATGCACTGTGCTGAGAAATTGCCACCCATACACCTACCAAAAAAAGGAAGAAAATCAAAGGCGATTCATGCTAGTCTTAATACGCCTCAGTTAGCATGATAAGAGTTCACAAGACAAAAATATTGAACCATTAATGGTTGTTTGAGAAACAATTAAAGATAAAACCATCCGCTATTCAACAAAGACAGGCAGCATGACTTTGGCCTGCACTGCTGCATTCAAAAGAAATAAGATCTCATAAGATCGAAGTGGAGATGGTTGGTCCTAATCTACAGGATCATGTTTGATGTAACAAATTATCACAAATACCTGATATCACTTGCCAAGCAAAGTGGTTGAACGGTAAAGATGCAGGCTAGTTTTTCAATCATGAGACCTGAGAAATGACCAGTCAATGAATCAACCAAGAACTCCTGCACATACCAAAGTATGTTTGAGAAACAAACCACTGAGCTGTAAAAATACCAGATTCTCTAATCTGAAGCTTTACAGTTAATATCATATCTTAAGAAAAGAGTCTTAAGAAAAACTCTGCTTTAGGAATTGAATCAGTAAGTTGTTCACAAGTCGAGGGTCTTTTAAGTTCAGTTTGGCAGTCTAAATATAACTGAACCATCATGTGCTGCTTCATGAGAACAGAAAAGTGGAACCTGATGTTAAGATGCTAAGAGTAAAATGATTTGAAAGCAGAAATGAGTGTGAAATTCCCTCTTCACACAAATGTAGTTAGCATTGATGCTCTCTTACGGAGAGCAGCTTAAATCAACTGAATCACTGGAGCTCATCTGCAGGCATTAGAAAGCTGTTCGCAACACTTTCAAGACCTTTTAATTCTGCACTGAAATTAAGATTAGTGAAAACCGTAGACGGACAATATTAAAGAGGAAATGTAAGTGAAGTAGCTTTTACTCTGACCAATAGAGCTAAAAAGCTTTGTTCACAGGAATGTAAGTGATTATTTTTTTATTTCTCATTTTGAACTCCACATCAATAATTTGACCTAGATAAGCAGGTTATCTAATGCACCTGTACTAAGAAAACATTTAGTCAGTTATGAAATCACTAATGTTAGAATTTTCTTCAAATCGCAAGGAATTGTGAGCAGCTACTATTTCATCTCAGGACATAATGACTGTCTTGCATTTTATGCATTAGAAAAGGAAGACAGCTTGAGTTTATTAGCCAAATTCTAGCTATTCCATAGTGGTTCTCTATTTACATGTTTATTTTGTTGGGGAGGATTTTGTGTCTTTCCTGATATTTAATGAGCAGCACCTGGTAAGGTTTGATTTAAATCATTTCAGAATCATCTAAAGACCAGATCATTTTTAATTTTGTGTAAAATCCTAGAATTTGAAGGTGTACTTAACTGACAAAAATTGAAAGAAAAACCGTAGACAATTTCACAATTTGCACAAGCTACTTTATGTCCTTCGAAGATATCTTTCATATCAAGAAACCAGGGAAAAAGATAAGACTGACTGAAAAGATCTAAAAAACAGTGTCATAATGGCCTTATCATGCTGAAAGGAGCAAATGCTCAACAGATAAAACAGACAATAACTTTTTTACACACTGCTACAGTTTGTTTCATACCTCAGTGTATAGTTTTCACATCGCCTAGCAAAGCCCTCAATGGCAACTATCTGGGTGGTTTTCTTCTCATGGAAGAGACCAACAATGACATGTCATCTATACCTTAAAATGATTGTACTTGTGAACATGCTTGAGGGGCCCAACACACTGTTGATCCAGGCATTTTGTGATTTATTAGGATGAAACTTTCTCCTGCTATATTAATCTAAGAGAGAAGATGTTTTTCTACAGGCAGCCCTTCCAAACAAGCCTCACTCAGATTTCACTTTATCACACAAGGTGATTCAGCTGATGTACTGTTTGATGCTGATGCTGTGAATTATGGACAAATACTTTGCCATTTATGCTTGTACTGAGTTGGTTGATCACACAGATGATCAGCCAGGATTCCACATAAGTTTCATTTAAAACTATTAGAAACTTTAAAAAAAAGTCTTTTTAGGACACGATAGAAACTTTGGAGGTCAATGGGAACTCTGCAGTATCCAGAGCAGCTGGATGTTAGCATTCATATGAAAGCTTCTTAAAAAAAAATAAACTTAAGGCAATAATTTAGGGCCAGCAGGTTTTTAAACTAGAAAGCAATGAATCCATGGAGTAGGCTTCAACTTTTTGAATGCCTTCCAGTTAATTATGTTTTTCATTTACATAAACAGCTGTGCAAAGATCGCATACTGAATGAATAAAGGAAAAGGGGAACGAGGGGCACACCTTGATGAATTTGTGCATCTAAGATTTAAAAAAGAAAAAAATTGTCCAGCTCTATTGAAAATATCAATTTCCTCCAAACAAAACCAGGCTTGTGTTTCCATCAAGTTGTTTTTTTTTTACCCACCTCTCTATCCTTTGCAGGAATTCTATTATCTTTCTTTTATTGCTTTATAATCTACCCCAGTATCTCACTCAACCCTTTATATTCTCCTTTCTTATTTTGTTCTCAATCAACTGCAGCTTCTCCTGCTTTTATTGCTTCCCTTCCCTGATGGGCTTCTTAGAGGGATTAGGAGAAGGACAGGATACAGTGTGTGTGATTGAGTCTACCTTCTTCACTCCTGTCAGGTAGCTACTCACTGCTTGCGAGCGTCCACCATGAATAAAACGTAAATGTTAATCCATCTCTGCAGTTGCAGTTTAACAGTGTCTTTGCATCCACTATTCACGGTTTGATTTACAGTCATTATAATCCCTTGCTCCTTGATCCAACTCAAAGCACCTCGTTTCTATGGAGGCGGTGTGGGGATGAATACCTTGACAGACTTTTTCCTGGTGGAAAAAAGAAGGTCAGAAGGACAGTGTGGCAAAGGAAGAAGAATAAAATCACATAAGAAGTGAGATAGGCCACGACCTTGTTAAAAGAAATTCATGGTTAGAAGCAAAAAAGGGTGTTACATTAACTCTGAACGCTGAAAAGATGAAGATTCACTCGGTGTTGAAGAGAAAGGGGTGAAAGGTAGGGGATAGGAAATGAAGAGTAAAATTAAATATGCTTTTTTTTTGTGTTACATGCCACAACTTTTGGATAGAAGAAATAAACACATTCATTACTACCTGGCTCCACAAGCCGCCCACAGTTTGTTAAACAGATGCACCTGCCTGCAAGCAATGTTTGTCTTTAATCAGGAAAGCTTGTCTTCTCTGAAAAGAGGGGCTCAAAGGTAGAGGCATAATTCATTTGGTTATGAGGCATTTTGCTGCTGGTGCAAAAGTACAGGTTATTTCTGAAGGCTGGATTTAATAAATTTGGAAATTTGGAAAACAAATAATATCTTGCAGACCGCTCACAACCATCAAACCTGAACTATAGGAACAACATTTGAAATAAAGGGAAATGTATCAAATGAAAAAATTACAAAAAAAAGAGCATAAAAAAGAAAAAAGAAAAGAAAAACACATCCAGTCATATTAGTTTTAAAAGTCTTTGTTGACATTACTTTAAGATTTCTTACAAATATCCTGGTTGTTCTGAAATAAGCAAGAGGATGTTACAGGGCATATGGAAATTAGTAATAACTTTCTAAGCTTTGAACATTTAATGAAGCAATTTGATTTTATTTTCTGAAAAAAGAAAGATTTTGGCTCAATTCAGTGGGCAGGTAAAGAGAGCCTTAATGGGAGAAGGAGGTAAGAAGTCAATCTTATTTATGGAAGATGCAGAGACCAACAACTCGGATAACAAAAAAAAAAAAAAAAAAAATAGTGTTTCTCGACATCATTTCTAATCAGTGCTTCAATTTCTTCTGTTTTTGCTAGCTAACCTACAGTTTCAGAGCTTTCCACCAAAACCTCGAGTGCCTCTGTGTTTGCAGTAGCCTTGTAAATATACATGCACAAAAAATAATGATAAATAAAAAAAATCAGACCCATCTTCAGCCACAGGAGATGAGGTCCAACATAAATGAAGGCATCTGATTTTGCACCCAAGACACAGCTACTTGTCGAGTCTATTCAGAGGTCTCTATTTCACAATGAATAACTCATTTTGATTGTACAGGGGAGAATCAAATGGGAGGCATGTCAAGTGAATTGTCTGTTACTCTTATTTCAGCTTGTTGTTCGTCGGTCTGTAGACAAGTCTTTCTTTATGGGGAACATCTCTAAAAATGTTGCCTAATTAACCGTAAAGCAGAGGAAAAAGACAAAAAGAGCCACAATATTGATCCTTTAATTTTTTTAAGATAACAAAGCCAATTTTTATAACAATTTAAAAGCATTCTGATGCTTTTCACACAGCACAAAAATTAAAGATTACCATTTCAGAAGATAAATCTGATCTTTAAGCAATATGACTTAACCTGGGTCACTGCAGTAAAATGGTTCTCTAAGTGATTTTCTTAAGAATAAGGTTAATGCATAAAGATTGTTTCAAGTTTGGTGTGACAAATTCCCAGAGGGACAAGCAAAACATGGTCACTGATTTAGTGAAAAATGAGCAGTCAAGCATTAAAGTCAACTGAAAGTCACAACTAAAGTGGCAGTATGGGTAAATGTTACTTAGGCATGATTTCACACCAGATTAAGACCTGTTAATCTCCACAACCTCTACAGCCATTTGAGTGAAGTTGGATCACTTAAAAATGTAAAACTAAAGTCAATGATGATTGGAATCACAAACAATCAGATAAACTAAGCCAAAACCCAGCAGTTATCTTTGACTGTGGGAATACATCTAAATTGAAACCTGAAAAACAAAACTTTTAGTTAAACCAGTGCATTCAATTTGGAGGTGTGTGCACTACTGTACAAGTGGGACCTCTATTTTACCGTGGACTCTATGATCTACACATGCATGCGTACAGGCTGCTCCAAGGACCCACATGCGCAGCCTACAGGATAATGAGTCATCACTTTATCACTGAAGTCTTGCACATGCTCAGAAAAGTCGAGGAACTCACGTTACATCACATGTAACAGAGAGCATGTTGCCTCCCTGATGTTCTCAGAAAACCCTGTGAAGACTATCCTAATGGCATGGTGTGGTCTGGTATAAAGGAAAACTAAAGGGATTTCTTTTTTAGGAAATAAGTTTTCACAGATTCTGCTGAAATTTTCTTTAAAAAAATTATTTGTCTTCACCAGCTCCTCGCACCTCCATCAGCCTCTAGGAGGTCAAAAGCTTCGGTGCATTTTTTGGCAATTGGATCCCTGCTTTGAATCCTGGCCAGTGGGGCTTTTACTCTGCTATTCTCCCCGCATTTTACTCATATGTCCCTCTCCACAATCACTCTGTAATAATGGAGGGGGAAAATATGCCAAATAATAAAAACAGTGTTTTTGTGTCTGTGGCCATGACAACAAGGCAATTTAGTCCACCTCTCACAGCTTCCTGGCGGTTAATGGGAAGCTATAAGTGGCTCGACTGCTGCGGGCAAAAGCGCAATATGTGATTATCACAATGGCCTCCTGCAAATAGAAGATCTGGGGCCAGAGGCAAATACCATGTGTTCGAAGAGAATAAAGAAAAATATATAACCAAAACATTTTGGACCATTAAATACTAAAAAAATGTTTTTTATTAAGATGGAATGTGAAATGAGAATGTGTAAAACATCCAGACCAAATGCTCTCCAGAAATATGTCTAGCTTATACAATATTCTTCTTCGCAAATAAGTTCATCCTTGTGTTGCAGTTAGGCTCGTAATTTTACAAAACAAGATACTGGCTGTGCTTTGCTTTAGCAGGTTCTGCATTTTGAGGTTTAAGAGGACAGATTTTTGTTATCAGTGGCTTCTTTATCTTAACTAAGATTTTTTTTTCCTCTGCTTTATCCAATGAACCACATTTCTCTGTTAATCATTTCCAGAACAATGAATACAATTAAACAAGACTCGTGTAAAGTGCATCATGAATTTGATAATGAGTTTTGTACATGTAAAAAACAATTAGTATAGTAGTTAAGAGTGCTATGAAAACTGGTCTTTAAACTGGGAACAAATGAAAAAGATGCATTTGGTTAAAAATATGCTATAAGAAAGTATGTAAACTCCAGGTCAACACAGACACAGTAAGCACAGCGTTAGCCTCAAGCCTTGAACAAACTCTGGAAAAAAACAAAATAAAACCAACAGGAAATGGGGAAACTCCTTGGAGAAACACAAACAGATACAAACCAAATCCATGGAGACCAAAGCAACTTTAAAGTAATGATAAACAAATTCACAAAATGCAAACAGGAACAAAAAATGTCAACAGAATAAAAAGCACAGCTAAAGGGATAGACAAAACTCCGATCTATACAACAAAGATTTGTCATTGGTATAAATCTATTTGTGCATCTATACTGACAAAATAATATCTGGAGAAAATGAAATTAGCATTGCCATAAAACCAGAAGGATGCATAAAGTGTTCTTTGTTTAACAGTGGAATTCTCCTGCATAAAACTCTAATCTCAATAACTTCAAAATAATCCTTGACAAATATGTTTCACAAACATCTATACTGGTTAAAAGTCAACAAATCATTAGCAACAACATGAATACGTCTTTCTGAAACACAAAAATGTCTCTTTCTGTGATAACACCGTTTGACCACAAATATATTAAATATATTAAAACATTTACAGAAAACCTAATATGAACCAAAACCAGTGTTGTATTGTGAATCCAGTGTGAAGACAAAAATACTTCATGTGTAAACAATGTGCGATAAATTGCATTGCCCTATCATTTTTGACTTGAGGGGACGCATTGTTTATTGTGAAAATTATCCACATGAAGCACAAAACAAACATGCACACACATACACTTCTGCAGGGAAATTATCAAATGGAAAACCAATGTTGGCTAAAGCAGGCAGGAATTTTACAGTTATTTAAGCAAATGCTATTTGATCTTTTTTTACGCTGCATTATTTTGAATACAAATGAAACATTAATTATGAGTTATTCAAGGAGAATCAAAGCACTTTATGAGACATATGCAATAAATCTCCTACACTGTTTGCTTGCCTTCATGTATACAAGCTAAACCAACTTACTGTGTTCAAGAAAAGTTCAAACTAAAAACTAAAATTATCAGTGTCTTTGGAAGGATCACATAAATCATGCTGCGACTCTAACGTGACACTTTGCATGTAAGTACATCTACATTTGAACACATTTAGCATTGAAATTAAAGTGGCTTTTTAATCACCTGGTTAAAAAGCCACAACAGGTTGGATGATAAAAAAAAGGTCATTACCACCAGTTATTGTTATTTTTAGAGCTTTCGTCAATGAAACATAAGTCAGTTTGTGTGTAACCACTATGATTGATTTCTAATATAAAAAGGAGGGATTGGTTTATTTCAACCTGTTCTAATTCACTCTGTCTGCCACACCACTTTGCTGTTACTTTGTGTAATGATGCAACAAAACAGTGATTATCTTCTCCCACTTTAATAAAGATGATTATAGATTACAGGCCTGCGTGACTGATTATTGCACTCTAAACAGTCAGACCCGAAAACAGCGGTTGTTTGTAACGATTTGACGTTAAAGGTGCTGGCCAATAAAACGAACAAACTCTGTTTTCAAATCAGCAAACCCAATGAGTAGCTTCTGAATGTCTCCGTTTCCTGTTTGACATTTCTAAGACAAAACAAAATGAACAAAACTTCACATTTGTCTCCTTTGGGCTTTATTGGTGGATCCTCTAAGAATGTAATTATTCTGACTCACTAAGGAAAGTGTCTCAATGATTCATCTGTTGCTCTGTAGAAAGGCTTTTTAACCAGCGTTTGCAAGATCACTGAGCTTGTCTTTTAAAGATAAGATCATTTGCAAGTATTTAATATATGTAACAAATCTCCTGCAATGCTTGCTCAACTCAGATGCCAGATGCATCTGAGCTGTTCCTGCTTTTCTCTTATTTTTAATTGTTTTTTAATACGCAGGTCAACTGAAAACAATACATTTTAAACTTATAGTCACACCAGTATTTGTAACTCAAACTGTTTCATATTTTTGCATTAGAACCTCAAACTTTAATGCATTATTCTGTAATATTATGTGACACTGGCATATAATAGAAGCAGAAGACCTCTTTATGGTATTTAAACATTGCATTGCATTGAAAAGTGTGGTATACATAGTTACTCAGTTCTCGGTTCTCAAAACAGCTCATAGTGGTTATGTCTTCTTTTATTTAAGAAGATAAGAGACTTTCTTACTTGATTTTTATAAATTACTAAAGCCTAGAACACAAAATAAGACCCCATATGTTTCCAGGGAAATAAAGGAGAGCCTATCCATGATGCACCTCACTGAGATCGCCATTAATTCAGCAACTACAGGCGGCAGTAAGTGATGCTGGACCTGAGGCTGCGTGCAGTGCAGGATGTATTCATTCTATGTTTGGCTTACTTACTGCGCTCGGAGTGCCATCTGTATCTGTTAGCCTCTGGTGCAGATCAAACGAGACTGTCTGTAAGCAGAAACACAACAACAACAAGAGCAGCAACATGTCAATCAGCAGGGGCAACTACAACAGCAGCAGCTAAGAGCACAACAAGAGGTGTCGGTGCACAGGATGAGAGCAGAAGCAAGCACAACAGAAGGAGACAATGTTTTTCTTTTTTTTTTTGTCAAGAAAGGTGGATGCAGTAACTGAAATTTTTCTACAAAAGTTTTTGGAAAGGCTAATGATCTAAGGCTTGAATAAAACTATCGTAGTTACGACTGAGACAACAGCAGAGCCAGGTGGTCCAGCACAATGACTGTGTGCAAAGATGACAAAAAAATTGATCTCCACGATTCTCCTCCGCTTTGACACTTAGTGAGTCAAAAGTTACATAAAACAGTTCGAGCCAGCAACAGTAAGGTTGCCATTAATGAGGTGACAGATGAAAAACGTAGCTTGTGCAGGGCTCCTCATAGGGTGACGGATTTTTACCCAACACAGAAGGTAAAGGTAAAGAAATGTGGTCTGGTGCTCAAAACACAGACACACACATGCACACCCCCACAAACCCTCCCACACACACACAATTAAGAGATTATGAAGTCAGGCTTAATGTGACAGCACGGTCACAGCTGGACTCAAATAGAAAGCGCTTTGTGCTGGTGGTTGGTCAGCACATAAAAGATTAGTCTCACCTTTAAACAGAATATGTTGCATGTGAGGAACATTGAAAATAGCTAAAACTGTCCAGTGACTCAGTGTTGGAACCAATGGGTGCATTAGACAACCCACACAACATGGAGTCAACCAGCATCATTCCTCTCTACTTTAAGGATCCTCTTATGTCTATTCTAGATGTTTCACTTTCTTACAGATTGATTTTTCTCATTGCACAAAGTTGAGCTTTCTTTATTGGGAACTTATCAGGGAAGCATGCATACCGCTCTTTCTTTTGTTGAAAATAAATTGCTTCTCAGTGTTCAGCCTATTGTATCCTTTCATACATGCTTCACTAAATCCCTGTAAAACCAGAGCTCTGGTGCTCCTACAAAAAAAACAACATTTTCCTGTTTGCACCACCTGGAGAGCAATAAATAATAATAGTTTGCAAACCAAGAACATGAAAGACAGCAGGAGAATCCAAGAGCGACACCCAGCAACAGAGGCAGCATGAATTTACCTTTTTAGCAGGTAACAGGATTTCCAGCGTGTTATCAGAGCAGCAGTGCCAATGCAGGGCACTATTTTCATCCTGCCAGATATAACATCACTCAGTGTGTGGCTGGATGATTATTCATTCGGTAAACAATTCGTGATTCACTCAGACACAGTGTGATATTATCATTTCCTCTTCCAGACACCTAGATGGTGTCAATACGAAGATCCGAGCTGGAAGCAGTTGCATGAACAGCAGGACAAAGACACTTTTATGATGCCTTTGTGAAACCTTACTTTACTCTCATATCCTTTCTGCAGTATTTTTCTCTCTGTAAATATAATCCAGCAGATGTGTGTTTTGTCTCGGATCTCTTATTATTGCAAAAGCACAATATCAAACAATGAAGGTTTGGTGAGAAACTGATATACTTCTATAATTTCTACTGCTGGATGGAACAGTGTCAACATTTCAGCTACATTTATCTCCTTTAAATACAATATTTCCTTTATAATTTGAATTATTTTTATGTGACTTAAATAGTTATCAGTTACTTTGAATTGTGCTAGCTGATCAGTTTTGAAGCAATTGTTTGAATTTAATCCCCACTAATATCTTTACTTCATTTTGAGAGAGTAAAGCAGAAGTAACTGAAGCACAAATAAAATAGTTTCCTTTGCTATTTGTGTTTAAAAAAAATAAAAACCGACCCTCACTGAGTTTAATCAACTGTAAAAATAATTTTTCTTCAAGCCACAGTCACTTCAAACAACCAGGTAGGAGTAATGGGCTCTCTGGAGCCTTGGGGGCCACAAGTGATTAAAGAACATCTCTTTAAAGGTGTTTCAATCATTGCTGCCAAAATTGAGGTCACTGGACTGTGGGAAATTGTTTCATTTAAACCCGAGTCATTTGTTGTATGAAATCACAGTTGGGTTTAAGGCTGAAGGCTTATTCTAACAAGGGAGTGAGAAAACATGTTCTCTTCCTCTTCCAGATCTTCGTCCTCATGCTCCCCCTGGGCAACATCATGTGTTTTGTTATTCTTTGCTCTTTCTGTCATAGCTGCTTCCTTTTGCGAAGCGAGCAGAGTGCGCTAAGGATCCATTAGGCTTAAAAGGCTCAGTACTGAAAAAACAGAAGGGGATGAAGGATGTAAGGATGGACAATGAGGAAGATGAGGTGGTGTCTTGAAATTGTGGACGTGTCTCAAGAAAAAGACGAAGGGAAATAGTTGAGTACATTTCTTTTTTTGGAACTCCTCCTCCCTTCATGCTTCCCTCTTAATAAAAAAAAAAAAATCCTAATTTATTCACCCACTCATTAACCATCTTCACACCTTCTGTCTTCTCATCCTGATCTGCTTTCTTCTGCATGCTGCCTGGGTGCTCTAATTTTGTTTCGATAATTTTTGTGCAAATAAAACTCAAAGCGCAGAAGCTTGGCAAGCGCATGAGTTTAATAAGGCGTTGCAGTGTTTAAAAGAAAGACGCAGCATTACAGTTTAGTCTCATTAGAGCTGAAATAAGATTTAACCAAATTTACTTAATTTACTCTGAATGAGCAGCAGAAATGTTATGACTAGTCACATACCCCTCTAGATGTGAAATATGGATGTAAACAATTAATCTTACAGTTCATGAAACAATGTTGTTGGATGGACTGAACTATTAACATTACAATGGAGTACTTAATAACGAGCTGGACTAAAGTGCTTTACAAGCACACGAGACGTAATTACAAATGTGTGCAAAAAAATTGAACATCAAAAACAAAGGAACTCAACAGACAGAACTGATATGTTTTAAACAAAGGCCAGTGGATAAAAATGGGTCTTTAAAGTTTCTTAAAGTGATTACTTTTCTGAACGTATCTAATATGGAACGAGAGATTGCGCCAGAAAATAGAAGTCGCTTCTGCATGACAAGTAAGATGCTATCAGATGATGAAAGACAATCAATTTGTCCACTTGACTGTCCAGTAAATTTGTGTTCTGTATGATTTCAATTGTTTTGTTGTAAGGCATTATTATAAAGTTACTGAGACTCCAGTAGCTTTCCGTACACCTTCACCTTGAATCAGATTCACTTTGATTTGAGGTGATGCCACAGATAGCTGTGCCCAAATTAAGGTTATTTAGGTAAGACGGATGGTGCTCTGAGCATCATTCAGCTCTGAAGTTTTGCATTTCATTGGAACAAAAGGTTTGCACTAATGTGTGGTGTCCACTGCATCCCATTACAATCAAGACAGACACAACAATGTGCAGCAACAACAATGAAGTGTCATGTTTTGTTAATATTGCGGAGTGCTAATTTATAATATAGATAATGCATCTCTTCATCTTTATGCTGATGACTTAGTTGTCTATCATAATGCAAATACATCTGCCTGGGGATTTGATGATCTTCAGTCTGCATTCGACAGAAACACGGATATATTTTAAACAAAAATAAAGTCCCTATTGTTCACCCAGCTATTGTCTTTTCTTTATTAGTGAAATATTTCTTTATGTTTAGCTTCATAAAGAAATATAGTCTCCATCAACATCACACTGCAACCCTAAGCTGAATAAGTAAAGATACTGTATTTACCACAAAATAAGCCATTCAACAGTAACAAATCAAACAGAACATCAAAACAAAGGAGAAAATTGCCGCATTGGACACAGCTGTTTCATATTATGCAAACCGAGTCACCAATGAATGCAATTTTGACAAAGAAAAAACATGCAAATTGCAAAAAACCTTTAGATAAAAATGTGTGAAACTGAAACATTAAAACACAGTTGTGAAAATATTAATTTTACCATATAGAACAGGTGTTAGTAATCTTAATAATTGTAGTTGTTAATTATCTGTTGAAAAGCAACATCTTTACAAAATTAAAGCAAAATATTTGAGATAAATCATGTGTCTGACGAGCGTCATGTAAAGCTATTTATTCAGCTTGGAGTGTTACTTGCAGTCGCCGCATATTTTTTAAAGCATTTGGTTACATTTTTAATCAGTCGCAGTTTTTGAAATGAGTCATGTGGGTAGATGCTCTTATAAATATCTGTCAGTTGTGCCTGAAACAGTTTTCTACTGTTGCTTCTGCAAATCGGGTGACATGATTTGTATAGGACTGCACTGTATTTTAGCCCACTTCATAATCTATATGATTTTCTGAGTTTTTGATTGCAAAAGGAGGGGCTCATACAAGACACCATTTAAACATGAATGTTGTCTTGTTTGACACCATTCTTGTGTCAAACAAGACACCAGACAGAGGATGCATTTCTAAAGCATCCTGTCAGCTTGAAGTCTCAGAATTGCACAAACATGCCTGAAACGCTAAATAAATATGCATAACAATAAATAGATTTAAGCTCATGAAGCTACTGCTGGTCTGTAACAACATTAAATGTATGCACACTCCTGAATTTATTATTGAAAATAATTAGTATGATATCCAGTCTCTCATAATAGCAGCAAAAAGACAAACATTCACATGGTCAGCAGAAATGCTTCTAAATCTTTGCAGCTCAAGGCAAAGGCTTGAGGCCAGATTGCCATATGGGCATGAGTAATGTTTTATGCACGCAAGTAAGTTCAACTTGACAAATGGATAGTGTTTTATTGCGACAACTGTATAGTCATGGCCAAAACTTCTTTTGCTGATACGTTGTTTTGCCAACTTTGTGAATTGATTAGAAGGACATTAATTCATTGAAAAGGGCCTTGTTAGCTTAGTTTAAAGCAAAAATCATATTTATATTTGCTGGTTGAGCTGTGAAAGTTCTGTTCTAAAAAGTCATATCAGTCAAATTATACCAGACTAAATTAGAATGCTATTAAAGTATGGTCGATACACTTAAAAGCTCTGTGTTCTTGTGTTTGCAATCAGCACCTCCAAAGAAAAGCATGCAGCATTTATCACAAAATGACCTGGCAGGCAGCAAGCAGCAGCTAGGTAGACTGCAACTGAAAAACAGTTGCATCATAGAGAGCCATGTAATTAAAGACTCTGTTGGAGAAGAAGTTTCAGGATATCAACAGCAAGCTCCAGAGGAATCCAGACTATGGATTCCTCATTCTCCCTCTGAGAAATACACAAAATCACATTGCAACAAAGTCAAAGCTTAAGTGAGCTTAAGTGCATCTGAAGTCGCAGAGAGACGAAAACCTTTGGACAACACGCACAGCAAAGAAGCCACGTCAATTCAGCCCAAGAAAGTCATCAAGGACAGACTAAAATGATTTCTGGTCGAGACAAAGTATTTTAAAAAAACCCTCATGTTTGCTGAGGTCTTGTCTGACAATGATCCAGTTAAGGGCCCGGTAGAGAACAATAGGGTCGACATGTGGTGCATTTGGTCCTTAGTGAGACATTGGCCTTTGTCAAGGTAAAATTGGAGGGACGGATGAAGCCAATTTCTTCCCAGTTTCCAGTAAGTTGAGATATTTGAACAAGATAAAAAGCAAAAAAAAATTTTTTTTTGCATATTAAGCTACAGGAACTTAATTTCCTATAGTTTTGGTCATATAAAAAATACTTTATTTAGAGAACAAAAAGCTAGCAAGAGTCCAACCAGCTGCAGAAAAAAATGTCTTTTACTACTATTATATAGGCTGTGGTTTCTCCCAGTTTCTGCTCCTAGTTCTGCTAAAGAACACAAACAACCCAACAGAACAGGTTCTTCCAACAGTTTGGTGACGATCTGTGTATTTTCCATCATAATGTCAAAAGTGAAACATAATAATGTGGCTCAATTATCCTTTCACTAGAAGTTTGAATCTGTGGTCAAAAAACTCTAGATCTCATCTCTGAGAAAAAAAAAAAAACTTTTATTGAAAAAACAGATAAAGAAACAAATCAACAAACAAAACTAGTTCATCTTCAGTCTGGATTTTGTCTGGAAGATGATTATTCAGTTTCACAAATTAAACAAAAGACGAATCAACAGTTCACATAAATTTGGTAGATCTGGTCAGTCTTGAAACCCCATAAAATAATTCATAGCTCTCAATACATAGTGCTGCACCAACATCAGCAGAACATACCAGCCATGACTGCAAATCCAAAAGACTTTAGTTTGATCTGTGTGATTAATCTGAGCACAAAGTTCAACATATTCCCTAGAATGAATAAGTGTCCTTTTTAAAACTGAGTTTTACTTGAAGCAAAATAAATAAATAAATAAATAAATATATAAAAATCACTAGAGCCTTAAGTTTACAAATATATTTTAAAAATAAATAATACTTTATCAATTTAGGATTGGGGGGTTTTGCAAATTCACCCGGAGCATCAATATAAATCGTTGCCATCAATCTAGAAGACAAACCAATTTGTAATAGTTGTATTTGTTACCTTATTCTCGAGACGTCCAATCAGCTCCGCCAGGCGATTGATCTGAGCCTCCAGACCTTCTTTTCTCACCTCTACAGCTCCTACAACAAACACAAGATACAAGAAAACCCATCAAAATCCATTGGAATACAAAACACATTAACTCACAAAACATGGTTCTAGTTTGTGATCAGATCTAATGTTGCTCGGTTAGATTTATTCAAATAAATGCAGTCACTTGCTGCTGCAATATTAATGTCCTCTCCTCCACTGAATAAGCATCTAATCCATCAATATGTTAATTTATACTCATTCTTTGCCATAACATCCTACAAGATAAACGATTTAAATGATACAGTGAAGGTGCCAGGAATAGTGATACAGTTGAGGTCATAAGTTTAAATAAACTCATTTCATGTTGTGACCAGCTATTTCAACTGTTGTTTTTCTAAGGTGTGATGATAATAGAAGGTAAAACCATTATGAAACAAGAATATCTTCTATTCAGATCATCCTTTTGTTACGACTCATGATCAACTCAAAGGTCCAGACACAAAAAGGCTGGTTTAAGTAATCTGAACCAGCCTAACCCACCTCAGTAGGTATTCACAAACCCCTAACCAAATATGTTATGAAGAATATTTTGATGTTTAGGATGGTGTAAAACAATATTGTTTGCATTTAAAGCACTGAGTGATGAAACAGAGTGAAGCCAACAAACTCAGCCAACATACAGCATTGCTCAGGTGAATGCTACAAACTCTTCCTTTGACTCTGCTATAGCTTTCTGTACCACAGGGCCCAATAACGTTGGATACAAGTCAACATTATTTTGACGTTGGACTTGTATCATGTGAAAAGACGAAGTGAACTATAACGGTGGTGTCTTGATTCCCTGCTTACTGCAATACTATGACCTATAAAGAGCTAATATTTACGGAATCTCAAATACTTAAATTATTTGTTTGTTAGCATTATGGCTTTCCAGTAGAAACTGTTAAAGGCGACATAGTGACACACAAGACACTGCAAGTTGTTTAGACACTACAGAGGGCAGAAAGAATCAATTTAACAACCAGTGGCTGAATGCCTAGGGGTACGTTGAGCAACATCACAATCACATCACACGCCGTCAACTGGGAAATGATAAATGTTGTACTGCATTCACAGCTGAAGCACCGTCCTCAGATCTAAAGAAATAAAAAGAGATGGGAGGAAGAAAGATATCAGATTGTTGAGTTTGTGTCAAAATTCAGAAAAGGGAGATAAAATGGCAATTATTCAACTATAATGGGAGAAACTTAGCTGATTCGACAATGGGTCCTATGAGGTGAATTTTTTAATAGGCTCTTATTCCACTGTGGTTTTTAAGATTTTGAATTACATGAGGATCATCCTAATTAATTGTCTTTCAATTGATATTTAACACTACGTCATCATTTCATCATTTTTGTAAATGATTTTTTATTATCTTGTCAGTATAATCTGCAGCAAAGAGAGCAGATTAACAGGGATAGATTTTTAGAAAACCTTTTGATGATTAAATGAGTTCTTATAGCTTTCTTCTGATCCAAAGAGACCAGGAGAAAATATTATTAAAATCCCTATATTTTGCTAAAATATAAGGAAAGTTGAAACATCACAATGGTTACAATATCAGGTTAAATGTGTCAGTACTGGTGATTTCATGTTGGCCTTGCTGACCACTTTATGGTCTTGGAGAAGAAAATTGTTTTTCTGTCACTGTTATCTAATAGTTTCTCTAACAACAGCTTAATATCTTCAATGCGCCCATGGGATTTCTCTAATGCTGTGGAATCGTTTGCACCTTTATCTTCAGTGATCGAACAAAAAGATCCTTCTTGCAGCAGAATCTCCGTGAATTATGGCTTTAGCTAAAGAAAGCAAATTTTACATCAACAGTCTTTGTCTTATGTTCTTTTATTATGTAAAGCACTTTAACTGCCTTGTTGTTGACATGTGCATTACTAATAAACTATATGAATGATTTAGCAACCCGCAATCAAAGTGTGCAGTCATAAGATTACATTAAAATGTCCTGTAATGCCAAAGATTTTTGCACCTAAAATGATGTTTAAAGTTAGTGGTTGCAGTGAAGAAGGCTTTAGGACATCAGCAAGCCACTAGAGTTGTTCTAGGAGGGAGCTATGTAATGTTTCTGGCTACCAGTACAGACTGCGCACTGGCCTGACTTGTGAATATCAGTTCAAAATTCTAATATTTGAAATTCAGTTTGAAATTCACTAGTAATTTCAAACTGATCCAGTTTGAAATGCTGTAAAATGCTGCTGTGAAATTATCTTTTCTGTTAAATTCTGAGGTGTATCATCTGAGACATCTATAAAATACATATTGTTTTCTGGAGAAGGCACAAGCTTCATGGAGCATCCTGATTCAACTAATGTTAAAGGCTGCTTCTAATCCAAAGGACTGGGATTACTGGTGATTCTGCTCAAGAACACTGACATGAATGGAAAATCAAGCACAGTCTGGTGTATTTGAATATTTTACAGCATAGCAGAGTCAAACCTCTAACCGTGACAGTCCAGTTCCTTGCACTACATTTATTTTCTTTTGTAATTATTTTGTAAGTCTGCAGTGATAAGCCATGGCTGTTCTTGCTAGATAATGAATGTACTATTAGTAATATTTTAAATATTACTAAGACTCAAAAACTGTCTTTTATGAGAGCCAGGCCATTTTGTAATGATTGCAGCATGTAGTAGAGTTTCGATTTCAGCCAGAGGTGTTTCATGTTTGGTTTTTGAAGAAATTATGAAAACATAATTTTCTTTTCTTTTTGCCCCAATTTCAGAACACCACCTCTCCAACTAGCTTAGGCTACTTCCCTCTCCTCTTAAAGACTAACTTTACTTTTCCTCTCTTTTCCTACTTGCTCAACTGCCAGCCTGTTTTCATTCCCTGATGGTCATTGTACAGCAAATTGGAGCTTGGGCTGCCCACTCTTCATTAAAAGCTTTAACAGCCAGTCAATTAGGAGCCTCCTCCTGACATCCTAAACACACGCATGCAAAAGGAACACACTCATCAGCTAAACCACGGTCTGTTACACGACAGACAGCTGCAGATAAAAACCCAGTGGTCATTTTGCAAGAGTTAGAGAAATAAGTGGCTGGGTCATTTAAAGGAGTGTAAGAAGAATCACAGCCTTCACATTCAAAAGTTCCTTAAAAAGCAAAAGAGTATTTATTGATTTTCTCCTCAATTAAGCCAACTTTGACTTATTAAACATTTTCCTAATTTAACTTTAGGTGCAGCATTCTTATAAGCTCATATGTTGGTTAGTTTTTTACAAAAGCACCTTTCCATTATCACTGGCATCAATTAAGGAGAACTGATGTTTCAGGAGTTATGCAGATTATAATTATTTTTCTAAATAAATTACTGTAACTTGATAACTTTTTCAAAAGATAAGCCTTCCAAAGAATATGTAGTAATTAGCTTAATGGCTACATCTTAAAATAACATTTGAGTTTTTCCTTCCTGACAGTTAATTTACATAAGATTTTCTATTATTTTCTGTGCACAAAGCCTTTATTTAAATACAGCCAAATTCACAGAAAATTGGCTCTTATTTCAGATGCTTTTCCACTTTTGAGAAAAGTCTCAAACTTTGATGAAAACATGTCCACACAAGACAGTTTCCATATCTTAATTAAAAATAAATATAAAGAAATTAGTTTCTGTAACTTGAAGTAAAGTCAGACCATGATTGATAAATTCACATGTGATGTAGTTACAGAGAGGGGTAGGATTTCCAGAAAATCTTCAAGTTGTTCTTTTGTTCCTCTCTGACTTTCTAGCTATCCTTGTAAGCCGACATCTGTACTTGCTCTGAGGCTCCTGTTGGCTGCAGAAAGAACCCGAAAGAACCTGCAGATAGTTTAGCATAAAAAAATCTGTTATTTTCACAGATTTTATTAAATTATAGGTTAGACTAGAGTTTAAAGACACCTTCCTGTGCTTCATGCCACAAATTCTCAGACCTTCACATAAAAGTGGTTCTATTAATTTTATTCTGCAGCACTAAATGTCCAGATTTTGTTTAATGTTCTAGTTTCCATTTAAGGTTTTTGGATGCTGAATATTCTCTCTCGTATTCAAGCACTTAAACTAATTAAACAGAACAGATGATCTTAGTGAGAATCAATTTTTATGTCCTGTTACAGACAATAAATTGGTTTCAGGTCAGCTCTGTGACTGAGCCATTCAAAAGCAAGCATATGCTTTGATTAAAACAATTCAACAGCAGGTTCTGCTGTATGTAGGGTTGCTGTCCTGCCTTTTACAGTCTAAAACTAAGAATCCCTCCAGAATCAACTTAAATTTAGCTGCATTCATCTTCCCGTCAACTCTAATCAGTTTCTAAGGCTCAGCAGAAGGAAATCATGCCTAATATACTACCTCAGCATTACTTTTCATCTACTAATGGCATTTTGCATGTAGGTTAAATAGTTCTACTTCGGTCTCATCTGACCATGATCAACATGTTTGTTGTCTTGTTTGTTGCAAACTTTAAATGGGATAGCTTTCTTTTTCTTGACATAATGGACTGTTTGTGGAGTGCACATGTAAATGTGAAATTAACTCCCACCTGGACCCTCGAGCTCTACAGGTCCTCCAGATTTATCCTCTGCCCCTGTCCAGTATGTAAGTTTAGTTAGATAACGGTGTCATGGTAGGTTTGCAACAGCGCCGAACCTTCACTCCATTTTCTCAATGGATTAAAGAATGATTCGCTTTGGCTAGTGTGTCTGTAATGTGACAAAACTTGTAACCTTTAAGAACTGAGAGTATTTTTTGCAAGGTCCTGTAAAAGGAAACACTGTTTCTTTATAAACATGCAAACCCCAGTGTATTAATAGCTGCAGCTCAAAACAAAACCTCAGGACATTCACAGGTAAAACTTTTAACTTCAGTGAATGCTTCACTCAGAATAGGGATGCTTTGAGGTATAGCACACAATACAGCTCCTCAGCTTAAAAGTGGGTATACTTATCTTGAATATTCTTACATAATTCTCATTTCTTTGTTCTGTTTTTCATGCTGCTTTTCTCCTATCCGCTGCTTCCCCCGACCCCCCATCTCTCTTAACTGAAGAGTGGATGCTTCACAAACAACTGAAAGAGAAAGGAATAAATAAAATAGAAAATGTGCACTTTATGTGCCACTGCAGCTTGAAAGGAGATAAAAGAATCCTTCAAGGCAGCTTCATTTTTGTGCACTGCAGTATAGGAGCAGTATATATGTGGAGACACGATTTGAGAGCAATTAGTCAACCTTTCCTGACAAACACAAACCTGTCTGTTCAGAAGAGTTGGGGAAAAAACAGAGCATTATAAAAGGACAGCTGAAGGTTGGGCTGAAAGAGAACAAAAAGCCAAGATCACTTTTTGTTTTTCAGTCTGAATACATTAAATATGATCGCTAAAAAACAGGAAATGGAATGACTAAAAATTCAATTTTTGGAAAATTATTTATAAATATTAGCAGTATTTATGAGCTCAATTTTACAAATTATGTTTCACAGCAGAAGCCCATAGCAACATGTTTCAGTGACAGTAAATATCTTCATCAGAATATGAAAGGAGAGCAATAACCTGAATTTATTGCTGGAGCTTAGACAGAAAAGAGCTGCCATCAAGCAGCTCTTCAGTTTTCAAATGTTGCCAATGTTGTCCAGCCATTCTGCTGGTGAATAGCAGCTAATGTGTTAACTTGTGATGAAATTAGGCATTATTGCTGCTCAGAGATTTAACAGTGACTGAATACAAGGCTGGAGTCCCTTCAATTTAAAGCATAGTTTGTTCATATTCTATCCGACTGGCATTTATCATGCAGAAAATTCTAAATTAATTTCCTGTGACTGAAAAGTGTGCTGGATGTTTGACTCACAAATGCCCATATACTGGCAATGTACATGAATATATAACTGTGGAAAAAGTATTTGTTTGCAACAAAAGTGTGAAATGTCGGAGTAAAAACGTAGAGCCTCGCTGTAATCCTATTTGCAAAAATAACTGCAGCATGACCAAGAGCCCAGTGGCAAATCTTATATTGGTCCATATTACATACACAACCATGCACAAGTTTATACCGCCACTCTGTCTTTTATTTTGCTTCCAATTAGCTTGACTTTATTATCTATTAAAACGTCTCCTGAGAAGTTGCAAAGTCTGTTTTAAAGTCTTTGTTTCTTCATTCTTTCTTCAGTCCGATCTTTGTACCTCACTTCAAGACAGCAGACAAGTTCAGTACTGAAACTGAAACTGTTCTCCAAATCCATCAGAATACAAGGGTGTCTTTTGTCCACGGCTCTTTGTGGATGATTCCACAGTATAAGAACTATTAATCCTGCAATGTACTGCATTATTCCACTTTCAATTGGAATAACACTGAATATGTACCATCATATTAACAAAAGTTATCTGCTGAAGGATAAGTCTCTTTTGCATATTGGAATCTGTGAGGGCTATGTTGGGGAAACATTATATTATGATAATATCATGCTACTTTAAACACTTTTTACTGTGGGCAAGGTTTTGCTTTGTGCCTCTTGGAACTGTGTCTAAATTGAAGTTAGGTTTCATCAAGCTGTAGAAAATTCTTTAACAAGCCACATTTATGTAATTCTCCAACTTGATTGGTTTCTTTTGAAGTCACATGTGAAACACAAGTGTCACTTTACAGCGGAGCAGCTCTATGTTTTCATATTGGGGATGGTGTCACTTCTGTCAAATATTTTCTAGGATTATTGATTACTGAAATCACTTGTTCATGTTTAAAATGTTGGGGATTTTGTAACCAAATTAAGCATAGATTATGCTATGTGTACCGCCAAGAAGACTGAAAGCTGGATGTAGATGAGCGAAAACAAATTATCGGCGTGCTATATATTAAAAGAGTACATGTATACTTCAGAAAATGGATTATTGAAGCTTTATCTTTTGTTTTTTTAATTCTTCAGCTAATTATTTTTTTGTTTACAGTTATAATGTATAATATGTGTCACATTACAAGTGGAATATACTCTGTATTATCATATGCGCTCTACACAAATGGCTGCATCACAGCAGACCCGTCTGTGAAACTCCTGAATTTTGCAGATGAGACGACTGCTGGTCTGATCCAGGACAGTGACTCTGCATACAGACAGGAGGTGAATCAGTTGGTGTATCGGTGTGGTCAGAACCACGTGGAGCTTAACCCGCTCAAGACTGCAGAGACGATGGTGGATTTTCAGAAAACGCATCCCAATCTGGCTCTATTTTCCATCCTCAACCAGACTTTGTGTCTGGTTGAGGATGGTTCTTAGCAAATCAGCCTTTCTGGGGACCTGAGATGATTCTCTCTCATCCAGCAGAGACTAATTCCTCTGGCTACTCAAGAAGTACAATCTACATCTTGTACTGTCCATGACTGTGTGGTTTGGTTCAAACTTTTACCTTCAGGCCAGCATTACCAAAACCAAAGTCAAATTGTTTGTTTGTGAACACCATCTTGGCTCATAAAGCTGATTCTAATTTTCATTCTGAAAAAAGTTTTGTGCCATAACTGTTAAAGATCAAGAAACCTCTTTCCTATGTGCAGACATAGGAAACTGACTATAATCTTGGTAACTGTACAGTTTTTATAAAATTTGTGGTATCTGCATTCAAAGAAAAAGAAAAAAAATACATAAAAGAACGACCCACAGCTGCAACCCACAGCTTTCTCTCAATTCATAAGATGGTATGAATTGAGAGAAAATAAGATTTATTTTCAGGTTTCTGCCTTTCTTTAGAGCAGGCTCCCCTGACAGGTAAGTGTTTAATCTCCAGAGTTTGACCTGAAAGTTTAAAATGTATTTATGTCATGTACTAATGATACTCAAAAAACAGGGAAAACATACCCACACTATGTCAATATTAAACCTGTACATCTGGCAAAAAAATATTTTCTACAGCCTTGATGCCAGAAAGCAGGAATAAAAAATAATTTAGATTGTCATCATTAGTAAAAAGTCACAACACCCTCATTAGGTGTGTTTGATGCAAATTCATGATCAGCACATAGTGCTTCTAATTTAATGAGAAAACAGATTTTTGACACAAAAGCCCCACTTCAGTGTCAAAGTGTTTTCGAAAATGCTTCAGAAACTCTCTAAAATTTGCCCTTCAGTCAGATGATAGTAGAATATTTTATGACACTTAAATACAGATTTGAGTTTCTGCTTTCCATTAAAGAAAAGCTGAGTTGAAGAAAGGTAAACATGCAGAAGGTGTTCGCTTTTAGTTCAGCCTCTCTTCATTATCTATGATTCTCTTCTGTTTTTGAAAAAGCTTTTTCATCAGGAGAATCTTAGGGACACAAAATAAATAAATATATTTTATTGAATAAATTGGTTTGGTTTTTATGCCTCCTACATAAATATATTTGATTAGCTGTGTTTTCTTTTACTGCATTTGCAAAACTATATTAGAAGAGATGCAATAACCATTAGTTTGTCACTGTCAAGTGTTGTTTATCATCTCTGACTCAGATTGTTTTAAGATGTCTCATTTTATGTTTTAAACTGGAGAGAGCAATATTTCTATAAAGAGGGACTTATAAACAAAACAAGAGTGACTGTTCTTAAAATGAAGTTTTATTCTTAATTAAGCTAAATCTCAGAAACAGACAAACTGCAAAGACTGATATCAGCTTCTAATTTTATTATTTACAATTAACTGTACAGATCATAACCTGACCTCCATATTTGACTATTTAGGGAAGCTCGTCATCCAGAGAACAGTTTAAATCCCTCCTGGATGCGTCTCTGTGGCAGGTTTCAGAAATATCCGACTGGGACGAAACTGCAGGTCAGATCCAAAACTAATACCACAGTCTATGCAATGTCTTGACAAAGTAGTCATGCATATAAAACTCTCAACCAAAACATCAATATGACTACCTAAATATAATCCAGCTCAACCAAATACTTTCAGAAGTCACCTGATTAGTAAACTGAGTCTGCATGTGTGCAAAACATAATTGTGAAAACGACTTCATAAAAACAAACATTACAACTTTGAACACTGCACAGGCCACTGTTTAATGTGTCATCTGAAATTATAAAGCGTATAGCAGAGCTGAAACTCTACCAAGACTCAGCTGTCTCCCTAAATGGACAAAGCTGAGAGAGAATTAATTCTACAGTCAGTCAAGGCGCCCATCCCGACTAACTCTGGAGGAGCTGTAGACACAGCAAATATTTGGAGGACTGTGAGACTGATATCATTTTATAGTTTCACTTTTGGGCTTACATGCACAATACTACGTGTGCAGGAAAACACTAATCATCATCCTCACTACCCACATAGTGAAACATGGTGGTAGCAGTATAATGATGTGGGGATAATTGTCTTCCAGAGGAACATTGTTAAGAATTGATGGGCAGAAGAATGGAGTTCGATTCAAATCCATCAGAGAGGTTTTAAAAAAATGGCCCAGTCAAAGTCCAGACATAAAACTGATACCTTCACAACCACAGGATGCCACACAAATTCACACCTTACTTTGGTTTGGTTGACTTAACAATACACTTTTGAAATTTTTCCAAATCACCAGGAAAACAGTGAGCAGTAATAGTAGACGCTTCCGGTTAATGTCTCAACCACGAGGGAAGAAAGGAAAAGAATAAAGAAATTAATCTTGTTCAGCTGGCTTATTCACAACTAATATCAAAATTGGAGCAGCACCAAATGACTTTTAATTTCAAAGCCAATTCCCTTTTTCACAAAGAAGGAAGGAAGGCAAAAAGGAAGAAAAGAAGGAAGGAAGAAAGGCAACTGCTGACATGTGACCACAGTGGGAAAAAAGTTACAAAAGATTTAATAGATTAAATCAGAGCTTTAAGCTTTAGCTCTAAAAAAACAGGGTGATAATTTTTACTGTTTGCTTTGACTCGGCAAAAGCAATGAAGTTTAGTGTTTGGAGCTCTATGGCACATCAAGGTAATGACCCATAGCTGCAAGAATAGGATCTGGATATATTTAGAGGTCAAATAATCTGCAGTGGAAGACTTTGTCACAGACCTGATTCATCCGCATTTCCATTGCTGAAGAGAAAAACTACACTCAGATTAACAATTCATATGTACAACAGTAAACTGTCCTTCATTTGATCATTGATTAATTATTTCTTAGGCTTTGCATCTATAAACAATTCACCAAAACAACATACTGACCCCGAGAAAACACTTTTCACCTTCATGACGATTGCAAAAAAATCAAAATCTCTCTCATCGACATTTGAGGGTGTACCTTCTCATGTGAGCCACTAATCAGCTGGATGTTATTTTCTTCCACTTGTCTCCTGTCAAGCTTGTTTGGTGATAAAGTGTTGCCATATCTCAATGACATTTGAAGTGTCATTTCCCCAACGAGCAATTTGCTCGAAGGGGCACAAAGTGTCAAGGTGAGCACATGCACTGGTGTCAACAACAAGCTGGTGGAGGATCAGAGGGTGAAGATATAGATTGAGAGAGATGTATTAACATGATCTGTCAGTCACACACTGAAAGAAAAATGACTTAACAAAGCACAGACACTGAAAAAAAGACCCCACCCATTAAAATAGGTCCAGGGTTTCCTCCAGAGTACTATAAGCCTGGCGGGTCACCAGGCTAAGCGTCATTGGTTTATTTTAAATAGGGATTGTTATACACCAGTAACAGTAAAAATGGATTAAGCTAGGTTTAATGTTGATGCATGATGATAAACTGTGTGCGAAGGAGTGTGCATCGCTTGCACCGTTCCAACATATACACCCATTGGCCTCACAACCTATTATTTCTAAATTATGACGATTAAATAATTTCTCATTTCTAAATACTATTTCAAAATAAAACTACTCTGTCACAAGTACAATTGTTAGGGGCTCTACTCAATTTAAAGTTAGTCAAATGCCAAAGAATCCCAATGAAAATCATATGACACTGATGAAATGGGGCTAATTATAAGGTGTTCAGAAAATCATCATTAATAAAGTGGACTAGGACTTTAAATCACTCCATTAGTATCAGTGACCAGAAATTATTATTGAGACACTCAGATACTCACACCTGTCAGCTGTCAATGTAAATCTAACCAAGTCAAAGCTCATTTACAGCTGAACTAACATCAGCTGCTGACAAACTGAAAACAACAATTGTACAACAAAAGGTATGTCTGGAAACCAAAAGTGAAAAACTCAAAATTAAACCACAATGAAACAGAACTGCATGAATGATTGATTATGACTTTAGTACTTGGATCATCACAAAAAAGAATGATTATACAAGTGTCAGATTTACTTTATAGGAATTTGTAGGATTGCCAGTGATCATCACGCTTTTATTTAAATTTCTAACAAAAAAGGATTAGAAGTTGTTCGACTTGAATTTGTCTTGAACTCTGCAGAAAAACTTGTACCTTGAATATTGAGAAGAGCTCAAATCACTCCTGTTTAAATGTGCATTTCAAAAATGTATTTTAATATGTAAATTAACTTTTCAATAGTTCCTATATTGAAGAGATGTTAAAGCAATATAAACCTCACTTTTGCACTGTGAAAAGAGCTTATTTTGTTTTAATGTCTCCCTGAGTCTTGACTTATTTAAAAAGAAGTTGAAGAAATCCTTCTTCTAGTATGGTTTTTCTTCAATGCTTTCTACAAATTTGTATTAGACAGGGTTTTTTTTTTCCATTTTATTTTCATGGTTTGTTTTTGTGAAGGAATTAGTAATTTCTATCTGTGAAAAGGAATATATAAATAAATGTTCTTTTCAGTCCAAAATATGCAGCAGAAATAACAGATTAATTTAATACAAGCCTTCCTCTTTATCAGGATTACCATTAAATGTGGGTGTATATGTTGCCTACGCTGTACAAGATAATTTGACAAGCTCACCAGGTTTTCCCTCTGCTTCCCCTTTAAGGCACCTTTCTTCTCTATTTCCAACTCATTATTTAAACCCACATCCTTCACCTCTTAAAGAATTCCCTACACAGCCCTTTTCCACTAAAAGGAAGCCAGCGCACATATGTGCAGGTAGCTGATTGAAGCATTTTAAAATTGAGGAGCAAATCATATATGGATGAGCATGGTTGAATAAAAACTGCTGAGCGGCAGTGAAGAGTTTGATTTGTGCCCATCCAGAGTGACGAAATCTCACACAAGCAGATGACGGCAGGTGTCCAGGAGAAAAGTCGGGCTGTTCGTGTTCATCACCTGAAGCTGTGTTGATGGTCCTGATGGCCTCTCTGGCACTCACTCTGTTGTTGGGGGGATAATCAGGGACAGTGTTCTGATAGCGCTTCTCCGGCATCCGTGGGCTCACTTTGGCAGGTTGATGACTGAAATATAGAGACAAGGTAAGAGAAAATTCAAAACGGGCTGAATAAAGACGAATTAAACTATCTGATCTGATTGAGGAAGTGAAGACAGAAAAGAGGAATGTGGGTTGATAAAAACTGTGTAGAGAAGAGAGGCAGAGGTTTTAACCAAAGCAGAAATGAGCCTGAAACACGGCCCAGTTTCCATTAAAACCACCGACAACCCGAGTTTTGCACATTAGGCTGTGACATGTGTACACAACCATCTACAAATGCACACGAAAAACAAACAGTCACAACCTCACTGGCTCACCCAGACTGGCCGTGCTGCTCGTCAATCGCATCCACCGCACTTTCCACAGAGCTCAGGAGAGACTGGATCTGATTGGCTGATTCCTTCAGTAGGAAGCGAGTCACAAATTGCTCCACATTGGTTCCCCTCTCATATACCTGAGAAGAAAAGCAGAAGATTAGATGTGTCTGTTAAATTTTTAAACTAAAAGTAAGTAATCGAGAAACATTCAGAAGAATCCAGTGGTTTGAACTCCTTTAGGTGAGATTACAGAGAAAGCTCTGAATTTCCTCGAGTCATTTTGTACCACTTCTATTTCTCTTGTCAGTTGAGAATTTAAGGGCACTAAGTTTTAGTAAGTAAAAATCCTCAGATTTAAAGTGTAAATGTACAGAATTTTATTTTTCTGAAGACTTTATATTAAGCTCCATTACCATTTATTGTTCTTCCCCGTTTGAGCCAGCAGACTCATAATATACGAGAGATTATGGCAACTTGTTAAGCGAGAAAAACTGTAAGCAAGCCCCTGATAGTATACGTTATTAGAATAACACAGCCATGTGTGTACGCACTATGTAAGAAACTGAGAAATGTATTAAAATTGTGAGTATAAACTGTCTCCAACGTAGGTAGGACTTGATCCATGATAGTCAGGAAGTCCTGTGATAGATAACTCAATTTATTGGCAATTAAATCTCATCATAGGTGCTGAAGGGTATTTAGGGCCGAACTTTGACAGGGGCAATTTAACACTTAACACTGGTTTAAAAATTCTTTGGTTCAAACAATGAAAAAATAATTTAGAAACCATATTTTTTCCTCTGCTCAGAATATGAACTCCTTGTTCTGAGGCAACCTGTTGATGTTTCCCCAGAAATATACAATTTCAGGGAAACAGGATTGGACCAAACCCAAGCAGTGTTACCATCATGGGAGAAGAAGTGGAGGTGGTTCAGTAGAATAAATACCTCAGTGTTCATCTGGACAACAGACTGAACTGGAGATGCAACAATGAAGACATCTAGAAGAAGGGGTAGTTTACTACTGAAGGAAGGTCCTTAGTTCTCCTGTGCTTCCAGCAAGATGCTGCACATCTTTTCTAAGTCTGTTGTTGAGAGTTGCATCTCTCCTGCTGTCATCTGTTGGGGCAGCAGCATCAGTGCCAGGGACTTTAAAAAGGCTCAACAAACTTGATAAAAAAGGCTGGTTCTGTTCTGGGGACAATTGTGGAACCTCTGCAGATGTATTTTACACAAAAGTAAGAACATGATAGAAAACACTGAGCACCCTCTTCATGAAGCTGCTTTACAACAGAGCGTCTTAAGACGAATGCTTCTTCAGCACAGCTGTAATAAAGTCTGCTACAGGAGAAACTTCTTTCCCACTGCTATCAACATCTACAACAAAGAGTCGAAGGAAACTATATGAATTACAACATCTACATAAACCACCATCTACATTTATAAAGTTATTTAAGAAAATCTGAAAAATCTTTCATACACAAGTTTTAGATTCTTTTTGGGCAGAGCTTAAAGGGGACCAATGCCCAGGCGTTGTTGTATTACTCTGGTTAATGTCTAATATTGAGAGACCAGAATGAATTTATCTAATTTAATGGGTATTAAATTATAAATGACTCACACAGTTTGAAAGCCATGTAAAGTGAATAGTTTTCAGTGTTAAGCAAGACTCTTATGAAGTATTTCAGATAAAGCTGGAGCTCTTGCTTCAACTCCAATGACCTTATGTCTGCAACATGTTAATTATTTACAGATATGGCTGCTTGCTATAATAAAATCCCTCCTCCGCATAGTCAACGTCCACTGATGACGAGACACAGCTAACAAGCGGAGTACTTCTTACAAGCCATAGTCTTACACAAAACTACAATGCAGAGAACTGCAGGCATCATCTATGGGACAAGGGTGTCCTTATACGGCCGGTGTCCTGCAACTTTTAGATACTTCCCTGCTAAAACACACCTGAATCAAATAATTACATGATTAGCAGGACTCTGAAATGCATCTTGTGATTATTCAGCAAATTTATTTGGGTATGTTTGATAAAGGACACATGGAAAAGTTCCAGGGCATCGGCTCTCAAGGAATGGAGCTGCCCATCTCTGATCAATGGTTTTAAATTGAAAAATGGGCAAAATAATAAAACTGGAAACTCCAGCCATTTATCCCCTACTTGGTGTTTCAAATTGTAAAATTATTTGGATGTTAAGTGGGCTCATCAGTTTCTGAGAGCAAAAATTGAGGAGACAATTGCACAATAACAATTCTTGTCAGAAATATAACAAATTTAGACTTGTATACAATTTAAATGAGTTAATCAATAGGGCAGAAGCCCTACCAATTTTTTTACATTTTATGAAACAGAAACAAGAATAAAAACACCCAAAAAAAGCAATAAGAAGGTTCGTTAGTCATTGGATACATCAATTAGTCCAAATAGCTATTTAAATAAATTAACAAGTCATTCAAGAAATAGCTGATATAATCATCAGCATCAATCTTTCTCCTGCAACTAATCAGTACTTTTCAACTTTATTGCTAATTAGACATAAAGTGAAACCAAGAAATAGTGGATGTTTTTCAGGAAAGTTTCAGCAAAAGGCTTAATGCTGAACTGTCAACCTTCCACATGACAAATGAATCTTTATAGAGTCCTGACGCTCCACATCTTCCTCTCCTTTGACATTCCAGACTACCAGCATGCTTCAGGTTAGTGGTTCTGTGATTGGTGATTGGAGGCCCTGATTCTGCTTAAATTGGGGGTGCCCAAGTCCAGCCCTTAAGGGTTATGATTCTGCAACTCAAATGGTTAAACTCGTACTTGTTAGTGGTTCAAAGACGATTTCTGGTTACAGGCATAAGCCACACTGATAGGCAACATCTTGGCACTCAAGTCTTATCTGATCTTTTCCAATTAGCACTTAGAGCAGTCGCTCTTAAAGATCTTATTTAGAGACAAATGTGATCTGAATAGTCTTAACAAACTTAAACACCTGGCCATAATTGACTACATGTGTCCTCTAGAGAGAGGAGTTAGTCGGTCATGTCAGCCTTTCTGTCAGAAGTCACAGCGCAGTGATTCAGGAAGACAATTAAGGTTCCTGTTCAGTCAGCCATTCACTCCCGCATGCTAATCAAAGACAATCTCTCCCGTGAGAAGCCAAATCACACTCGCCATAGTGACTTTCATTATAACAGCCAACGGGCTAAGGACGCACTCACAGACTTAAGCAAACACACAAGCTCATCAGCATCACCTGGTTATGAGTTCATTCAAGTGTCTGCAGTCCTATCTGAATACCGAGAGACTTTTTCCAAAGGCCAACAGATTATTCAACATTTACTGATGCATCAGAGATCAATACAGATAACTTGGCTTCAGTCAGGCAGACCACTCATTTTTGCACAAATTCTAAATACGAATGCCCAAAAACAACAATGGTCCAGATGAATTAGGAGAATAATTGAAGATTATGTCCAAACAATGGAAGACAAAGCTTTCGAGGCTCGGCTGGATTATATGCTGGGAAGGAAATTACCTGCGAGGACCCTATATAGCTCCTAGCACATGACATTCTGTTATTTTACCATTTGTGGCCTCAAGCTTTCTGGGTGCATGACAGAAATTTGGAAGGATGAAATAATGTCAGGTAATTAGTGTGAACCAAAGCCATATTATGCCAGTTTGCTCTGTATTTCAGCGCGTCCTGGCACCTGCAGGCTGACTAAAACTGGAGCTTTTGAGCCTACTAGAAATTTTTCTCTGTATGCTTTATAGTTGGTCCAACACAACCACAAGAATAACCAAAAAAATTAAATTTCCTTAAAGCTCAACAGTTCACATATGTGACAAAATTTCAGCATGGTTCCTTTTTTCTTATTGTTTTAATCACATGTACAGTAGATCTTTTATATGGGTTTTTGCTCTGCCAAGTTTCCCAGGGGGTTTGGCTACAAATCTTAGGGGATAGAAAACCTATAATCTATAATTCAAACAGACCATTGACCTGAAAGAAAGAGCAAAGTCTATCCCTGGCAGGTGCCTGAACAAAAAATGAAGTGCAGTGTGAATATTTGAATATTTGTCTCCACAACTAATTTATGTTTCAGAGGTTCTGGATAAATGTGAATTCTCCAACTCCGTCACCTCTACAAGGCCCAATATCTGTATGGCATTTCGGGACTAAATTTGTGTGTCAGTGTAATAAAATATGATAATACATTTTCATCTTTCAGGGCTAAAAACAAATTCCTACATTACTATCCATTAACAAATGTGCGTTAGCCTCCTCTTAATGCACCCACCCACAAAAACAAACAGTCTTAGGTGATAAGATGGAAAAGGCTGATTACAGTAGATTTCAGACAGCTGTAATCAGCAACTTTAGAAGGCTTGGTCTGGTTGGGGGAACTCATTTCATCTTTGTTGTCCCAGGTGGGCAAAGAAAAAGCTCTATAAAGAGAAAACAAAGTGGGCCTTCCAGTTCAACTTACACAATAACCAGTGCAATGAATTTAAGAAATCAAACATGCATGCATATCCAAACTGAGATACCAGAACAGAAGAAACAGTCAAGCAGAATATTTGATATGATGCCTGTAAAGCAGTGTTTTCCAACCCTTGTCCTCAAGGCACACCGCCCTGCATGTTTTAGGTGTTATCTTGCTTTAGCACAAGTGATTTCAATTGACAAGTGTTTGCTGAACTGCAATCAGCTGAATCAGGGTTTTAAAGCAGAGAAATATCTAAAACATGCACGGCAGTGCGCCTCGAGGACCAGGGCTGGGAAACACTGCTGTTAAGCATACAAGTTCTTTGGACCAACATCATCTGTGCATCTTGTAAAATGCTCAGCATGATCACAGAGCATCACTGAGTCCATTTGCAAGAGGTTAAAATACGTCATCCAACGTCTTTTTATGTTTATTAAATTTATATGATGGTTAGATATGAATACTAGTATTCAGTCCTCAGGGACCACTGAGGTCTGGCAGTCCTCAGGGACCACTGCCCTGCATGTTTTAGGTGTTTCCCTTCTGTCACACACCTGACTTGAATAAGTGGGTGATTGGCAGGTTTCTGTAGCACTTGATGGCTGCAGAAGATGTCATATGAATCTGGTGTTGTAGAGCAGAGACACAACTAAAATATGCAGGGAAGTGGTCTCTGAGAACCAGAATTGAGAACATGCTTTTTATCCTCTGTTGGAAAGCATGCTAATCTCTTATTCTTCTACAGAACTCATTTCCATCACTTCACAAATTGCCTCCATTTAGTTTACTTAATACAACCTGATCAGCAAAATTAGTGTTCGGTCCTATTCAGCTAATCTTGTTGTATGAATCTATTTACACAGCATTTAGTGTAAGGTACCAACTACTGTCCAAGAGGCTGGAAGTCTAAGGTAATGACTGTACTCCCAATTTTTGAGTAAGGTACTCCAAGCTGACCAGCCTTCTGAAAAGACTTATTAAAGTAGTGATGAAAGTGTTGCACTGATCTTCAGTGAGTCTCACATAACCTTGATCTTGAGTGAAGGAGCTCAATCAGTTTGATTCAGGCAGAGGTAAACTGCAGCGCTGCGCTGTAACTTAGCTGTAGTATAACATTATCTTCTCCAGCCTTCCAAGTGCAACAGCAAGAATCTGTCTTTTTGACATATGACAAACTATTAGATTAATATTCTTTCAAAAAGATGGATTGAAACTGTAGAAAAAACCATGAGAATCACAGCCATTTGGATACAAGTGCAAGAGCAGAAACTTATCTAAAATAAAGTCACAAAATTAAAAAAGCCATCTGCTTAACAGCAACAACAAAAGTGGGCACTAGGAAAGACAATTGTACCCTGATGACCCTCCAAGTCATTGTCATCACATGCTGCCAAGTCTGAAAACCCCAAACTAGAATAGAAAGGTCATCAGCCTGTGTGTGCTGTAGCATTAATAGCAAGCCTTTAGTTGTGGATTAGTGAGCAACATTTTCCAAGACCAAAAGCTTTATTTTCTGTATTTTACAGTCTGTTCTTTAAATACTTTGTATTTCAAGTAAATCTGCAAAAGTAATAAATGTGTGTCACCTACAGTGTCACCACCGGATCAGTTGACTGTATTCTTTGCCTAAAACAGAGTGCTTTGTTGTTGCACTGCTCAAGTAGCTTCTTGCAGCTATGGTGTCCAAAACGCCAAAGTGGGTCATGCCACGTAGGAAGTGCATTTGTTTTTTCACAAAGACAAGCCCACATAGCAAGAGGAGAGGAATTCCCAGCCTGCAATTTCCATCCTGAAGGTTTTCAGCAGTTTACTGTTTCAACACGTCACTGATCTTAACTAATCTTGAAAGAGGCTCAGAAGGCAAAAAAAAAATCCAAGAAGGTGAAAATTCCTGGTGGGCCATTATTATTATATATTAAACTTGTTCACTCAGTTTGTTCTTTGTTGCCATGGAAGCTAATAAAAGTTTGTGCTGCAGTGAGGCTGAGGAGTCTCCTTTGAAATGCTGCATTCTTGTTTTGTTTCATGGCTTAAGACGTATCGGTTTTTGTCTCTGGAGTCTTGCCGCTGAGCCAAACTCGTCTCATTGCAGCAGGTCTTTCTCTCTCTCTCTGCTGGGACAACAGAGGACGGATGCACAAGGAAACCTCCGCCTCCTTGCTGCCCCACTATCTCTGAAATCCCTACAACCCTGCCACAGCTTCACACATATACCAATTAAAATGGTATCCTAGCAACAACAGTCAATATGTCTCTAGGCAACAACATTTTAGCCATATGCAAATTATATCTGAGCAGCAGAGTTGTTACAGAGGGAAACTGATTCCTTTTAAATGTGTCTCATTATTCAATAAGAAACTGTCAATGGTCTCATCGCTTTGAGGCAAACTGTTCTCAAAAAAGGGAACTAACTCCACTAGTTCCAGTTTCTACTTTACTAGACCCTTAATTTTTACTATAGCATCTTACCAATATCCCAGCTGCAACAAAAGCACAAAACACAGAGTGCAACCACTATATGTTGATGAGAAATTGAGTGTTGGAGCCTTGTTGGGGAGCTAAATGCCTTTCCTCTCAAAATGTGTTCTCAAAGAAAGTTTAATAGTCCACATTAGCATGACATTTAGTCCAAACATTCAGTATAATTGGAATCTATTAGCTCTTGGTATTTTGCACGAATGTTGGGGTGCAAATATGGATCTTGTAGACTAGCTTATGTAGGTAATCCATATTGTTTAGCTGTTTGTAAAAGTTGTTTTGAGAAATGCTCTTAGTGTTTGGCAAATGCTGAGGATGATTTGAGAAATGCACCAAAGTGACTGAGAAAAACCAAAAGGGCTATGCTGCAACACAAGAAGGGCAAGTAGAATAAAATAAATTTTCATTCTTTATGAAAGGGTGACACATCTCTTTTGGGTTACCTATGATCGTTTTTGAACTGATCGACTTGAGCATTTGTAATGCTTATAGATAGAATTATGATCTTTAAAACTTTAGCCCACTAACTAATATCTTTGGGTTGTTGCTATTAAGTCACTAATTGCCGCAGATTCACATTCTACAGGTAAAATCATCTGTAGTTTTTCTTTTCATCAGTATTCTCATGTCAAGCCATGGTCAATAAGAAATGGGAGAGCTATGAAAAAGTGTTTGCTTAATTTAAGCCTCATCTTCATCACTGAATTCTGTCTGATTAGCCTGCCAACATCGGGATTGAGCTGGTAAATACTTTTTGATGCCAATATTTTTTTCACCGTCAGTTATAGTCCTAAGAAAAACATCTCAAGGCAGGTCAAGGCTCAAACTAAGTCTAATTAGATAACTGTATAAGGTACATTTCAAATCAATAAACACATCAAAGCAATGACATTTGTGTTTGTAGTCAGGGCTGAAAGAAGCTATAAAAAGCCACAAATAGTACAAACACTTGGTTAATTAGAGGGATTTAACCAGCAGTAGTGACAGTGGAAGTGTGGAGGTGGTAAGCTTGAGGAAGCGAGCCTGAGTTTGTTTCTAAACAGAAGACGGGCGCACAAACAAGTTTCAGAAACACGCCGGCGCTTCAGAAAGCTCGCCAGCTTCGTCGTTCCACTGCGAAGGAGACAGGAATGATAGAAAGGGTGAAGAGCATGAAGGCTGAAGGAATATGATGAAGAATAAATGTGATGAAGGAATGGCTAGAGACATGTCGAGCTTGTGTGTTTTACTCTTTCATTCCCTGAACTCCGCCCTAAATCCCTAAAGTGGATTTCACTCTTTCTGTGTTCTCCCTTCACCCAATTATCCATGCATCCCACCATTTCTCCATCTTTTTCCTGTGCATGCTTTCTCACTCCTCAAGGCCTCTGCATTATTCATGCTCTGGGTGTTACCTCATCAGTCAACACAATATACACTCCTGCCAGTGCAGGATCCTACAAAGGCAATTCACATCCAAGTCAGCCAGTCTGTCACATGCATGCAGGATTTGTCAGTTTGATTCCAGTTTGAGCAGAACAGCAGCACTTTCACTGGAGAAATCCCAGTTCACTTTAGGGATCGGAAACCAACTTTGATCATCTGTCAAAAATCAGCTTGATGCATCAGTCAATTTTAAAAGTCACTTATAAAATTAACAATTTTCTCATGTGTACTCTCCATACAGCAGTACATAAGGAAGTAAATGTGAATTTTAACTACTGCTTTAAAAATAAATTCAGCGGGGAATTGAGCATAAATGTTTATTGTATAATTAGCTGAATAAAGCTCTGACTTTACCACCGGTGTTATTGGTGGCTAAAGTTGCAGTTCAGGGTCTGATAACATGTATATAAAAAAAAAACATACAAAATTATAACCAATCATAAATTAAATAGTGGTCATTTCAAACATCTAACAAGATCCTTACTAGCAGAAAAATACTCACTTTAAAACCTTGGCTCACCAAATTCTCTTTAGAACAACCACTCACAAATCATTTTTTCACTTTATAGACAAAACGGCTATTGAAGCTCCACACTTTAGTGCTTATTTCTCTTATTTACTACACAATCAGTGTCAGGGGTGTTGCTGACACTCGGAGAACTCAGGGTGTAAATCCAATTTGAGAAACAAGTGATAACTTCCCAGGTGTGATCGCTGCTGGCAGCTTGGTTTCCATCCACATTACCCAAGAAGAAAGACGTTCCCATGAAATGTGAAGTGGTGTGCAGCTGTCGAATGAAGTCAACTGATGTAACACTTGTGGACTGGGTGATGAAATGAAACCATGTAATTGGTCTCAATGACAAAGCAACGAAGATATGATGGCAGCCGTGAGAAAGATGTCGACCCTCAGTGACGTCTTTCACCTCTCAGTTGCCATTTCTGACCATTATTCCTCCTCCAACTGCTTCTATGTTCTTCTCTGGTTATCCCTTTCTTCCTATCACTCCATCCTGACACAGCCTCTACACTTTGATTCTCACCTCCCCTGATCATGTTTTTACCTCTTAAGCCAATATGTGTCCTCTGTTTTTCTAATTCCTACTTTTTCATCCAACAATATTATTATAAACATAAAGAAGATTATAAACATAAACAGGCTCAGTGTTTTGCAAGAGCATGCTCTATCTCAACTCAAACAACAAAACCATTCACTGCTACAACAAGAAATAACTTAGAAAGGTTAAATAACAACTGAAAAGGTATCAAGTTTTCAAAATCAGTAGGAAAATATTTACAGGTAAAATAGTAGCCTAAGGTGATTACGTTATACTTTTTCAGAGTGTATTTTGTAACAAATGTTAAAAAACGTGTATATTGTGATTTGGCCCATCACATAAATTCCCAAAGAAATGCAAGATGGTTCATATGTGACCAGGTTTGGATAAGTTTAATGAACATGAATGCTCTTGAGATGATATTCAAAACAAATTTATGGATTCATATAAATAACTGATAACTCCTAAGCAAATATGACATAAAAATCATATCAAATGCAAGCTGGGGCTTTTCAAAAAATAATAGAATAATCCTTACATTTTTATCCTTCAATGGAGAAATTCTGTGCATAGGGATCAAATGGCAAACGGAAACCATGTAGATATGCATAAAAAATAGGATTCATAATACAGCAGTCAAAAAAAAAAAAAACATGGCAGCACAAAGTGTGCTTTAGTAAATTTGTGCAAATTTACTAAAGCACACCTTACAAAATGTGTGCTTTTGTAAACAATTTACAAAAATATTAACACCAGAGCAAACAACAACAAAAATGTAAAAGTAGCTCATTGTGTTTGTTAGGAGCCGAGAGCCCAACAGACTAAATAATTTAATGATTTCTCCAACTCTTGTCATACCCCGAGCGCACATCTTCTCTTCTTCTCTGAGACTCCTTTCTCTCCTGCTGCCCTCTTTCATGTCCCTGATCTCCTCCATCAATCTTCCACAGCTCATTCCTTACAGACGCTATTGTGTACAGACCAAAATACCCCCTGCACATCCACGATCCTCTTCAGTTTAATCTTTAGGAAGAAAAAGGAGGAGGATGCAGAGGAGTCTGCCAATGGTTTGTGGTTGAGAGAACATAATGGCACAGATAAAAGAAGGATGAGAGAAAAGACGGAGAAAAGGTAGGAGAAGTCAGAGAAAATGGTCAGAGAGGCATAAGTCTATTTTTAAAGGATAGTTTAAGCAGGGTTTTATTTGCAGAGAAAATGAGTTGTCACACTGTGAAAAAGCTCGCTCAGCACAGGCATAAAAAATAAAGTATTAAAGAGAGAAGCTCATTAAAAGCAGCATTTATAAGGGACAAGACAGGACAGGAGACTTAATGAATTCTGCCTCTTTCCTTTTTGTTAGCTGCTTCACCTTTCACTGCCTAAAAACACACACAGCTCAGGGGAGGAGGAGGACGTTACTTATCTATGGCGGCTGGAGAGCCAATTAAAACTTTTCTGCATCCACTTCTTACTCTGATTGTTCCGTAAAAGCTTTCACCACTGCAGAACAAGATAAACACTTGAAACAACAACGCTCCGTCCCTGTGGATTACACATTGGTTCTCAGAGTAAGTCATTGAGAAAAGGATTCTGGGAATAATTAATCACCAGATGGGCTAAAATAATTTTTGACTACAAATTTCTTCTGTTCGATCCTTATTTTTTTCTCCTGAAGGTAGACATCTTGTCCTTAAACTTAATGTGTCAGGAGCACAAAAAAATCAAATCTGAGTGAGTCTGACGAAGAAAGAACAGTGGTGAACTGGGGTCAGGGTCACAGAAGGCCCAGGCTCACTGAGTGAAGGCTGGCCTGTGTGGACAGTTGAACAGACCCACTGTAACTCAAATTACTGAAACAACTGATGCAAGTTTGGACAACTGGTCGTACCAATGGCCAGTTATACCTTTGGCAGTGTGAGTAGGTGCCCAATCCTGCTGGAAAAATAAATCATTTCGTCCATAAAACTTTCCCACAGACACAAGCATGAAGAGTTTCTTAGTTAAATAAAACACAGAGAACTAACACTATTATGGTAAAAAAAAGCCCCTTGTCCTACATTTTGCTTTGCACAGAGGGTCTGGCTTCACGACTATTAAGGAAAGATTGTGACCTGGAAGTCAGGCCAGTTTGACGTTATGAAGCTTACCAGAAATTGCCTGCGATCATCTTCCAATCATCTTCCACTGCAAAGAGAGAAATGCCGATCTGAACGGGGCGGCTGATAATTCAAATCGCTTCCATATTAAATATTCCAACATGGACTGAACGGCTTCATTCACTTCCAGACTACAATTCTAAAACGGCACAAAAAAATCAACACAGCAACTACTTCTTCTGTTTGCTGACTGGTCTGGTTGAAATTCTTCTGGAGGAATCACAATCAATGGGAGAAAGCCCAGACTACGCTGTGAAGCACGATTTGAATCGAATGGATTTACAGCCAATGGCCAGATTAAACCAACAGCAGCAGATGACATTAAAATCACTGGATCTCAGACAACTTTGATTCTGTGAAAAATTAAAAATAATATGTAAGTCATGTTAGCAGCCAACAGATCTAAATGAATAAAAGAAAATTTAAAACAAGCAGCTTCCAGCTGTTGAATATATGACATTGCCATTTCAAACCTTTTCCTCATTGTGTGTTGGATCTTTGTTACTGCTGATGTGCTGTTTGATGTAATAAGCGTTTTAGTTTAATTGCTTTATGATTGGATCATACATAAAATGTCAAGACAGTTGGGAAGCATCGATACCTGACAGTTAAATAAATTAACCCTATATTATCTAAATGGAAATATCAAATCTGCATGACTTATTGGCGAGCTGCTTTCACCTTCTGCAGGAAGAATGGGAGCTTGATGAGTGATTTTGACCCATACAACATCAATATCCCTCTGGACAGCGGCATTGGGCCCAACTCCATCCATAACAGCTGCCGATCTCAGCTCTTTTCTATTTTCATGATTTATTCCTTTTCTGTGTTAATTAATGGCTTAGAGGACTTTAAAGGCGCTGCAGTTTATTGCTATGCCATGATTTATTCCTGGAACTGCATTTTATTCATCCCATTTTTCACTACAAAGACTTGTCAGGGTTTTTTTTTTTTTTTTTGCTTGTTTTTACAGTGTAACTTTGCCAACACTGTTGTCACATAAATTTTGGCAGAATGGTCCACAGGTCCGTTTTCATTTCCAACCCACCGGTGGGTGCCAGTCCACTGCTTTACAGAGGAAGAAAACTCTTTTGTGCAATGCAGCAGACAACTGCTGAGTGCAACTTCTGTCTCCCCATCTCACTCATTTTTTCTTTCTCTCTATATTTATTCAGGTGGATATGGAGGTAATCAATTCTCACTGGGCTCTAAAAAGAGCTCGGTTCATGCTGCAGCTTTCTGCTCAAACTAATAAAACGCTTCGTCTTCCGGCTCCGCCTTTACTGTCGCCTTTTGGCTACCTCAAGTTTAAAGATTTTCTGGAGAGTTTCCAGAGTAAAAAAACAGACAAACAAAAAAACTAAATTAAAAAAAAAAAAAAAAACAACCTCTGAAAGTAAATAAACTGACTTGAGGTTTTTATATCACCAATTTTTTAAATTATAAATTTGTAAGCTTTACACAGGCAAAAAACAAAGATGAAAGACAACTCCTGGTTTTACATAAGATAAATTTGAGACATATGCAGCCATTACAACCATTTCAGAGCCTTAAAACCTTTTATCCCCATTTGTGCAGCTCTCAGATGGCTCACTCAGGCCTTTTCCAGAGGAGCCGATAAGCCCCAGCTGCCCATTAGAAACCAGAGCTGGCTAAGCATGAAACATTTAGTGTTTCTTCAGAGATAAGAAGGGAAAATCTGAATGCAAGAGACAAAAAAAAGGGCATTTAAGCTGCGTCGATTGGCAAGTGCAGAAGGTGAGTACGTCGCTCTTTGCTCTGTTGTTCAATAATTATTTAGGTACTTCAGCTTTTGCATAACACCTACAATAATAAAACCACTGAAATCTGAAGGGAACAACTTAAATGGGAATTTCCTTATTATAAAACCGCCACGATGTTGAAGCTGTGCTGGTTTTAGGGCAGCAGGATACATTAAAAAAATAATTAGCATGGGTTTAAAACAGGAAAAATGTAGTTTTTACTGGAAATTCTTCAGCAAACAAGGTGCCATTCCTTTTGCTTACAAAGAAGCTAATGGATGCCCTTTGAATTAAAGTTCAAAGGGCAAACTAATATATCAGTTTTTATAGTGTTCTGTGTTTACTGAGTTCACATTCACAGGAACACAGACTGCAGCACTGAAAATGTATTTCAATTTATTGACAGAGCATCAAGCGAAGAGAAAAAAATTATTTCAGTCCTGTCACAGACTACAACTCAGAGGGTCCAGACCATCTGTATGTAGAACATGGGGCTGGTTTTTACCAAGCTGGTGTTTTGCTATTAGGGCAATAAGTTCAGACTCATGTGAACAGAGCACCCTTTTTATATTTGCTGGCTTGAGGTAAAATTTAATAGCAATTCTTTCATAAAGCTTATCATGTCAATGGGGTTTTCCACCCGAGTGGCGGATCTCAGCAAAAATAGATAGATTTAAAGTACAAGAAGTGGGACCTGTCATGTCAATTAAATACTTCTGAAGGAAACCGGCTACAATAGACTTTTAGGGGTACTAAGTAAAAGGGGGGCAGGCCACTTGCAAGTTAGACTTTTCAGATTTTTAGTCATAAAATAGTAAAGTATTTTCAGTGTTTAATATCACAATATGTCAAGAGGTGTGAGTCATTTTGCAAGATATTTTAGATTTGTCCCTGCTCCGCCCACACTCACACATTCAATCTGTCAGAGTGGAACTTAACCCCATAAAGCAATCCCAAGCACACAGTGGTTTCAGTGGATCATAAAAAGAAAATAAGTAAAAGTTATTTAAGAAAACCAACAGATTGCCTGAAATCTTTTTGTCAAATGGCCGACCATCTGCCTCAACCGTCTGGTGGGTGAGAGGATAGAAAATAGACCCCACAAAAAAATAATAAAAAATTATTATGCCAAGCTCACACTAAGAGTTTGCTGAACCAGACTGAGGTCTTGGCTTAGACAAGGCTTTGGCTAAATAGACCAGTGACAACCTGAACATGAAGATGTAAATTCATCTCCTTGACAGCCAATGTCCATGTTTCAGATCTTTCTCTGCATAAACTCACTGATTTAAGTGAAAGGTCAACTGAAAGCATGTGATGCTGCACTGATGTAACGTTTAACCAGGAGGGAGAAAACCTGAATCGATTACTTCTAAATCTTCTGACTGTTTATTTTAGGATGGTCAGTCACATTGCGAAGGCACGCCAAGAAAACTGCATTTAAAAATGGTATCGTTAACTGAATCCATTAAGGCACTTTCCAGTCTGTTTGAACGCATGGGCACGACTTAACTCTGGCCAGTTGGCATTGGATCTTGCTCAAATCAGCAGGTATAAATTCTTTATGTCAATCTCATTCATAAAATATGGGTGGGGAACATAATGAGCCCTAACAAATAAAGACTCAAAGAAACCTTTTATAATATGACCAGTCTAGTTTGTCAAGGAGGAAAACTCCAATTTGTGTAGGGAAACCATCTCGATGGACTGCGATTCCTTAATTTCAGAATGCACCAAAACAAAATCAATCATTTACTGGCAGGAATGACAAATATGATGCAATGATGTGGTTGTGGAAAAAAGAAGCCTTGTCTGCAATTCACTAACATGCCCATAATGAGACTCTGGCTAAGAGAAGGAGATTGAGGGATGCATAGTACGAATGAGCTTTAGAAGAAGAAAAGAAAAGAGCACGAGTGATACAGTAGAACAACAAGACAGACACTGGACTGATTGATTAAACAAAGGGTGTTCATTAGAGAGAAACTAGGTGAAGGCTGTGTAAAAGGATCAGTGTGTGAGCCTTAGTGTGTCTGAGTGCTACAGAATGGCCTGAAGCTAAAAGACAGATAAAGACAGAGCTGCAGAATAGAGATATACACACAAATACTCCACATGTGAATGAAAGAGGTGTGGTTGTAGAGCAGCTGCTATATTTAGCTTATTGGGGGAACACTGGGATGGCACATTGCTGCTCTCCAGCTGCTACTCACAATCTAAACCACTGCAGCAGAAACTTGACGTGCCATTATTTTACTGCAGCTTAAACAACGAGAGAATTAGATTCCAGCCAGAAAACACACATCGTTACTTTCACACTGTGGGAACACGCTCTGTATGCATTATACAGTATGTTGTTGGAGCTCTATATGGACGCGCTGCTTCTGCTCAGCCAGGCCAAGATTGTCAGGGACTCAAGTTTATTAGATGCAGAGGGAAATGCTAGTTTCTGCTGGAGGCGTTTCAAATATCTGCAGTTGAACTCAAAGTAACAGGGAGAACATTGTGTTTAAAAGTATAGACAACAAATAAACAATTCTGCTCTAAGGTCCACTGCAAGCTTGCATCTTAAATTGCCCATTATACCTGCATGACACTTGCATTTGTGCAACAATTTCAAATCATAATTTTCATAACTGTGGTATGCACATGTTTTGTACTTTGCACAAATTGTGTTAGAAATTCAGCAGCAAAAATAAAATCAGTATTTGAAACATCACAAGGAGATTAGATGAATATAAAGAGTAAGATTATTTAAAATGTGTTGAGCGTTGCATTTTTTTCTCTATCACAATTTTTCTCTAAAATACAATTAAATGAGCATATTAAATAAATACATGTCCAAATTAAGATAAGCATTTTAAATTTCCAACTAATATTCTACAAAAACATCCGGATTTTAAATCTTTGTTGGCTTACACAATATATTGCAAATACACCATTAGTGTAATATAGCATATGCATATTGTGAAAAACTGCCTCACTATGAGCTAATTGTTTAGGTACATCTTTATACCCGTACTATTTAATGGTTTAATGATATATAAAATGTTTTAGGAGGTAAAGAGATAGTAAGGTTTTAAAAGTCATTAGAAACTACAATTGTTTCAATGCCAGAACAGTGGAAACTTTTCAATAAAACCTTATTGTTGAGATGAAAATAAGAAATTTCTTTTTTTTTTTTTCAATATCTGGATTGACAACTCATTATCTAGGGAGAGTTTTTTTTTCCATGAATACAAAGTAGAAAGACATCAACACTGTTTAATTATTATGGTTAGCTATCACAACTTTCACCCATATTATATATATTTATTCATTTATAATATCATATAAGCACTGTCTAGTATTAATTTGTCCAGTGTTGGTCGCTTATTCAACAACATAATCAAGTGGCCATAGCCAAAACTTTCATATTGTGCCATCTTTCTGGAACATTTTGTGAACTTTTACATAATGATTGGCTTTCATTTAGTGTTTCCACACACCAGTCAACTTTAATGAAGAGGAGTTTAAAGCTGAAATAACTGCTCTAAATAAATATCATCGTCTTCTGAGAGTGATATTTAATGTGAAACTGCGTTATTTGGAGTTCATATGGAAAATATCAGCCCTCAGGTAAAGTCTAAACAGATGCCAGTCATTCCTCATTCCTACCCTTTTGGTGAAATCCATTGCTCTGAGGATGGAAAGGTTCAGCGTTTCCAAAGAGGCCAGGACTCCTTCATAATCTCCCATGTGCTTGGCAAAGTAGTCTGTTTTGCACATACAAACATTTACAAAGCATGTAGAGGAACACACACCACTCGTCAGGGGCAATTTTAAAGAATACATTTTAATTGAAAAGTTTGTTTTAAATATGAGAAATTGCAGATTACTTACCACAGAGTTCCTTCGTGTCTACATTACTATGACAGCAAGCAGGAAGGTGAGGAAAATGGGAAGAAAGGAAAGGATAAAGAAGAGCAGGGTCAGAAACAGAGGACAGGTTTTTAGCATGCAGTCTTACATAGATCTATAGAAAATAAAGAGTAGGAGTGGAGGGAGAGAAATCCAAGAATGTTCTGATGGTAGTCTGAGATATACAGTCATAACTCAGCTCAATGGATGGAACCTGTTTTGGCAGTAAATGTTTTGCTGCTGCAAACTAGAATTTCTCTGAGTGATAGGAGGAGGATGGTATGGCAAGTCATCCTGCATAAGAATTGGTGTCTTAGTCCTGAATATCTCCAGTTAAATTTGGGCTGAATGAGCTGCAAACATCCACATCAATACAAAATCCAGAGAGCCATTCATCCATTCATCAATTATCTCACAGGGTCATCCCTAGCGGGGCTGCCAGGGGTGCTGGTGCCTATCTCCAGCGGTCAACAGGAGAGAGGCAGAGTGGACAGGTCATTTCAGAGAGCACAAAATGCAATTTTTACACTCCTTGAAAAGGTTAAATTATTATTCAAATTGAGAGTTTCACATTTTCTTGTAGTTCAGACTGTACAAGATTAATTTGTTTTGCACAGCCATCACCACTATAATTGACTACGTGGTTTGGCGAGATCCTTGGATTAATCTTATCAGGGCCGATCACAGAGAAGTCAAAAGGAGAATTAAACTTGGCTTTTTAAAAAAGATGTAAGCATCATGACATAGTTTCTTTAAGGGGTCATTGCTAGGCCCAGCGAGCTGCTGATGACCAGAAAGAATTGATTTCAGCAAGTGTCCATGTTTAAAACCGCACGATTTAGTTTCACTTTTTATTGATCAAAAAAAGAAAAACAATCTGTAAATTACTGCACTGCAAAAGTATTAAAACGTCAGATCAGCATCAGAATATCTGAAGAAGGCTGTCTTTTATCTTCTTTCAGTTTATTCTTATATCAGCAGTCACAGACTTTAAATAGCCCTTACATTTTAACCGGTAGTTTTTTAGAAAAGTTTGAAATTATTTACACTTTGTCAAGGCAGTCAGTCATGTTCTAATGTGATGCCAACTTTTTCAGGGCTCCTTTAATGTAAAAAAATAAAATAAAATAAATTATACAGATACAGAAAACAGAATAAATGTTGAAAAAATAAAATTATTTCAGACAAATGGCAAAATCCCTCAGTGGCATTTACAAGAGAACTTTCGTGACCCAAAACTAACTTACCCGAGTTTTATAACATTAAATCTTCACCATGTGCAAGAAACTACAGGCAGACTGACAGATGTGCAATGAAGATCTGAGGGTAGAGAGGACTGGAGGCAGGAGTGAGTGACACGTGGAGAAGAGGAGGAGGAGGAGGATACGGGGAACACAGTGTCGGACAGAGTGACAGCAGAATGAAAGCTTGAAAAGGATGACAGAAACGGAGACAGGAAGCTCTGAGAATGGATTGAAAAGGTGATCAAGTTGAAGGGTGGTGGGAGGAAAACGAGTGTGGTGCAAGTATCGCTCAGTCTCTGCCTGCTTCGTCCCTCTTCCTCCATCCATCAACTTCCTGTTTCAAATGGGAAACAAATCCTCACTTCTGCTTCCACTCAGCTCAATCAATAACCTTATCTGTAGCTACATGATGCTACTTTCGAACTTCTCAGCCCTGCATCCACTGTGGCAAGGAAGCTTATGAAGTGAGACCATCTCCAAGAGGCTGGATGACCAAAATCCATAGGTGATGGCAGCAATCACATGCTCCACTTACTGTACAGATTTAAAGATGGATAAAATCTGTCAGAAGGCCAAGCCTGCAAGAGGATTTATAAACGGGACCAGCTTCGACCCTCCAACAATGCTAACAGGTCAGCTTTTGTTCTGCTTGGTTTCATTTTATTCAAAGCTCTGCAGGATCTTGAGCTTGTGTAAATTAACAGTCAGGCTTCTGATTATTCAGATCTCACTGTGTCAGCACACCTCTCTTGACTGCAGGATGGATGAGCAGATTATAAAGGGTCAATGAACTAATTTAATGAGAGTTAGTTAAATCAAAAAATGTGCAAGGGAGGTTAATGTGTTGGAGGATAAAATAATGAAAGCAAAGAATTCAGAAAGAGAAAGGAAAGGCGAGGAGGAAACCGGATCGCTGACGTTTTTACAACTCAACATATAGAAACTATAAATACAAGAGGGACTTAAAATTTCTGCAAATGTAAGCAAATACATTGCACATATGACAATCTCTAAAACACACAGGTTGATTGAACTGAAATGATAGAGACACATTTCAACTCTAAGATTTCTCCTGCGCTGTAGTGAAGGAATTTTGGCCCCATATGTCTTTCAACATTGCTTCAACTCATTACGGTTTCAGTTGTTCTTCACAGCTCTCTTAAGGTCCTGGCGTCTCAATTCAGTTCAGTTCAATTTATTAATTTAGAACCATTTCACAACAAATGGCATCTCAAGGCACTTTAGAAAAGGTTGTTTCAATTCAATTTCACACACATTCCAGTTGATCCCAGTCAAACAGTACGTTAATCTCAGATTATTATTCAGATTAGTTAAAATTCAGTGGATTGCATCGAGTCATTGACTTGCAGCATTCACTCCTCCTGGATGAGCATGTAGTGACAGTAGACAATCGCTTGCGTTTTGTCACTGATTTTACAGCAGTCCCTCATATTGAGCAAGCATCCAGCGACAGTGGAGAGGAAAAAATCCCCTTTAACAAGAAGAAACCTCCAGCAGAACCAAAACCTGGCTCAGTACATGCAATTAGTCAGTCTCAAACAGGTTGAGATCTGGGCTTTGGACCATTGTAACACATTGGTTCTTTTCTTCTCTAGGCTTTTTGTTGTATACTTGGTGCTGCATTAGGGCTCATTGTCCTGTGGATGACCAAGTTTGACCCAAGTTTCAATATCTGATAGATGAGTTCATGTGAAAGTCAAATACTGCAGGAAGCCCAAATTATTAGGCACACATCACTGTGCTGTAAAGCTGAACTGAAATGTTTGTTTCAATATTATCTCTTATTTTAACTAAACATCGCATTTACCAAAAATAACTACTTTGATTATTATGTAGCTTATTATAAGATAAGCTATGCCATTGCTCCAGAACTTTTGTTATTCACTCTGACACAGTTTTGAAAACCAAACTCGTTCTGCCTCAAACCCTTCCGAAAGAAGTCATACTTTACTTTTTCTAATTTTCCAGTTATGAGCTTTAACATCTGACAGGCTCACAAAGCCCTGATGAGTCTGACATAAAACTTCTGGGCTTTACTCCAATTTATTTGAGCATTGTTCAGTATGACATTGAGGTAAATTTGTCTGTTGGGCAGAGGGTCTTAACTAGTTTTCACATGTGAAAAATGCCTTATAAACCTCTCCAGATTTATTGGCAGCAACATAATTACTGATGTCTTAACACCTTGGTATTGTGTTAATACGCACTGCTAGTGCTAGAGCAGCAAACTGGAAATACAACTGTTTCTATAATAATTAATGCATCCTTTTGGACTAAACAAAGCAAGATGTTAGTTGCACCTTTAACACAAGAGTAAATGCTGTGCTGACAAGATGGGTTTTTGATGTTATGATGAAAGTGAGTTTAATGTGTTTGATTAAAAGAAAATGATACTTTCATTAAAAATAATGGAAGCTGTGCAGACCGACTCATGTGGTTCAGTAGCTCAATGTGTTCCAGTTTTATACTTGTAATCCTAAAACTGATTAATGACTGTGCGACTGAGCATTGCTCATTTAGTCTTTTTTTTTTTTTTGCCAAACAACCTCAGAAAATTCCAAAATGTTAATTTTTGCACCACATGAGACCTGGTTTTAATTCAAACATCTTAGGACATATTCAATATCTTTCTAACAAGAACGCTGTCCAGATTATTTAAAATTGTTTTCTTTTCATCTTTTACATTTTACTCTACATCCTTCAGTGCAAACTGAAGCTGCAGAGCAGAAAAACAACTTTGTGCACATACCCCTTGGTTTCAAAATTGCCTATAAGTTCATATCAACACGCAAAGTCATGGTGCAGTGAGCACAGAAACATGCACATATTTCTAAATGTTTTGTATGTGGCATCACTTCATGCAGCCATGCGTGCTTCATGTTCATGTATGCACGCTAACCTGGTGTTATCAGAGTCGATGGTGTGAAACAGTTTCTCCAGCTCCTCCTCATTCAACGTGCCGTCAGAGAAGAAAGCCTGGAACTCATCCAGAGACAGCTTCCCATCATCTGCAGGAGAAACAGAAAACAAAGACGCTTTTAAATTGTCTGGAGAAAGAAGATCATACAGATCTAACAGTTGTTAGTTTTATGACAGATTGGCACATTTTAAGAATTGTCTGCCAGTTTTCTGTATTCTCATACTCCAACTTATGACTTTTCTACCTTCATTTTTATATGAAATGTATTCCAGTGCACGAAAACTGAATTATCAGTTTCATGTAAGACATATAGCAGTCAATTCCCAAGAAGTTATGCAAATATATAATGCATCTGGAAAGTATTTGCAGTGCTTCACTTTTTTCCACATTTTGTTATGTTGCAGCCTTATTCCAAATTGTATTGAATTAATCTCTTTCCTCAAAATTCTACACACAAATACCCAATTATGACAATGTGGAGAAAGGTTTTTGAATGTCTAGCAAATTTATCCAAAACAGAAAGCCAAAAAAACAAACAAAAAAACAAAACAAAATCACATTTACATATTCAATGAAGCTCAAATTTGAACAGTTTCCACTGATCATCCTTGAGATGTTTCTACGGCTTTAATGGAGTCCATTTGTTGTAAAGTCAGTTGATTAGACTTAACTTGGAAATGCACACACCTGTTTAGTTTGCAGAGTTTGCCAAAAGGTACCTGAATGACTCTCAGACCAAGAGAAATAAGATTCTCTGGTCTTGGTAGTTGAAGTAACTACAAAAACCTTCATTCACAGTATTTGCTTGTGACATTTGAGGAAAGAAATTCATTTTAAATTTTGAATAAGGCTTTAATTACTTTCCAGATGCACTGTACAGTAAAACTTTACCATATTTTCTTGTAGCTTCAGTTTTCTTTAAAGCTTCCCACCGTAGTCAGTAATAGATTTGTGTTTTTTTTCTTATTGAAGAATAAATAATTAAAAATGTGAAATGGCTGCTGCTTCAGCCTCTGAAAGAGTTGCCTTTTTTATTAAGTCCAAGGGTTCATCTCTTTTCTGATCAGCAGGAGAAGTTTTCTCTAGCTGAACATATAAACCAAAATCAATACACTTTTCCATTGACCTGTAGATTGTCAGGTATTGAACTTTTACCTGCTGTACTAGTTTCACACTGTTTCCAAAATGTAACGAAAAACATTGAAAACTTTCATGTTTCCGCTTTTTCATATGTATTTTCAAATTTATACTTCTAAAATTTTAAATGTGTTTTAATCTACAACTATTTTTATGATCGTGCATCCTCACAGCCAGTCTGAGCTGCAGCAGGATTGCTCCATCATCTCCTCCAGTCTACCTCGACCCGATAGGGAAACATTACTTAATGTCTGATCCCTTCATGCAACATCAGCTGATGGCAAGTTGCATTATTTCATTAACTTGCCATCTGCTGCTCTGAACTTTCCTAGCTGACTGACTGATTAGCTGAATCCTTCTAAGAAGATTATTCTTTTTAAGAAGAATCTTCGACCCTTCACCATTTTTATGATGCCTCAAAAGCAATACAGCTTACATTATTGTTTAAAGCCATTTACATTTTATGGCTGGTAAAGTAGCTTCTGTCCTTGCCCGTTAGTTAGAAAAGAAAAAAAAACAAAACAGTAATACAGAAAACAAAGATGCAGCAGGAGGGATTTGAAAGTAGTTAATATTGAAAAGGGATTCACAACAGGCCTGTGTGCAACAGTGCTGAATATTGAGTAGCTAAATGCTGTAATATTTTTATTTGAACTACTAATGCTTTCCTAAAATTGCAAAGTCTAAATTAATTGTTGTGTTAACAAATTAGACTAGAATATAAAAAATAAATGACTATATTTGGCAATAATTGATGTTTCTATTCTTTTTACTGTTCCATTTCATATTTTCATACATTTTTTAACCCTCTTTTTGCTTAACTGTATATTTGTTTTTCATTGACAGGAATTTATTTGTACTTTACATAGCTCTATGAATCTATTGTTTCTGTACTCCTCAATTATGTTCAACTTTTAAAAAAAAAATCAGAAAAAATATATGTGTCTTCTGTTTTCTGATTTTAAAGTAATACGATTCTCATGTTTAAGGTGAAGATGGAATAGGACCCAAATGCAGAGCAGAATGAAGCAGCAGGTAGGAGGTGAAGGTTTAATGAAAAAATTCAATAAGAACTTACAAACTGGGAGATCACAGTGAGCAACAGGGTGGAAAATGAGACTTGAGCAAGGAGTGAGAGTAGGAGGTGTATAAATGCTAGGAGAGTGACTGATGCAACAACAGACTGGGGCTGATTAGCTAACGGGTTGCAGATGTGAGGACAGAGCAGAAGCGAGACAGGAAATGAGAGATGTGGAACCATGGAAAGAGAAGACACTAAACTATAAACTCTGAAATAAATTCTAAATGATAATAAATAATAAACACAAAACTAAAATAACCAGAATGAACAGAAACAAGGTTGATATAATCAAAGAAAAAGAAACTAGGGAACACAGAAATGCAAATTAGCAAAACTACAAAGTAAGAAAAATTCAAAACAATTCAGAATCAATTGAAAATTGAAGACATAAATTAAAGATACAATTTAGTCAGCTCCAGTCCATTAAGTATTTGATAACATCCTTAACCTGTACCTTTGCTTTCTGAATTTAGTTTTTAGGTTATGGCAGCTATGCAGCATGTCATTATCTAAATGTGTCAGCTACACTGTTGGCCTGTCTGTCTCTCCATCATACAAAGCTTGATATCAAATATTAATTTACTCTGCCATCAGAGTGAGTCCATAGTTAAGTGTGGTTGACTGGGTGCAGCTCTGGGACCGCTGCAGAGCACAGAAAAACCACGAGGCCAAGGGGACTGCAGCTTTTACAAAGGACAGAGTTCATACGTGCTGCTCTTCAAGTCTGCCTCCTCTATTCCCTCTGCTCTTTCTCAGTTGCACTTTTAAAACTTGTTTTCTCTGTGATCTTCAGTTTTGGCAAGCAATACCCCTCCAGTTATTTGTTGTTAACGAAAAGCAGTGTAACCTCATTACAATACGACAATAAAACTGATACCAGAAATGCAAAGATATATGCAATAAAAAAAAAAAAAAATAATAATATTCACATTTACCTCTGAGCTAATACTAGAGGAAAACTGATTCCAGGTCAGTTTTTACTAAAAATAAACTGATTGTAGTTTCAGGGAGGTTCTTTTTGGTCCTTCGAGTGCCTACTTTTCTTCTCCATCAAAATCACAACTCTCTTCATCTTTCCTCATTCTATTCTTTCATTTTATTACAGATACACACAGCAGAGTATTTCTCTAAAATGTTGTGGCATGCTTAATAAGACTAAAAAATCTGTTTTCTTTTAGTGTGCTTGGAGTAACCTTTAAATGACAGAAGGCGTGACTTCTGAAATGTCACTTCTTGGTTCCACAGCATCACTCCTACTGTGACTGTCCAACTGATGTCCACCATGTTTTTACATTCTGAGCCATGAAAAAAAGAAAAACTGGTGTTTAATGCAGCTATGACCCATTTTTGAGCCCCACTTTCCTCTATCAACACACCACGCTAACCTCATTTTACAAAAGCATAACACACTCCTCAATTACATGTCTAACAAAACCTACATCTTCCCTGATTCCTGACCCACTTTTTTTTTTTTTTTTTTTTACCATTTTCAGGCTCTTTTTGTCAAAGCAGCTGTACACAAATGTAAAGTGCAACTTCCGTGTTCTCTGTTAGGAGTTTATCTTTTTGTATTCTCCTAATAGGAGAGCCGGGCTTCAAAGGGCTACTGCTGAGCAACATCCATGGATAATTTCTGCAGCTTCCTCTCCTCCATGTCCTGGTGCTGCAGCCAGCATTCACCAAGCAAACCCCTCCATAAATAATGTACAACTCAGATAAGCACTCTGCTCAGAAATCACGCAAGTCACCATCATCAGAGGAGGTGATGCAACAGCATCCTGCCTCCAGCGAATGAGACTCTACAGACTGACATCGTTTGCTGAAACGATCTTTATTTTATTGTCCAAAAAGGTCCATCAAGAGAAATGGTTTTAATGCAAGGGAAAGGACACACTCACACAAATGCACCATAAAGCAGCAGGAAGGAGATGAGATGCAGTGCAGGCGAAGCTGCAGCTACTGAAGGTCTTTGATATGAATCTGGTGATTACTTACTTCTCGGCTGCAAAATTACCGCATTTTTTGATGGTACAATCAATTGTTACCATAAAGATTTCTGTCAAATTTACTATTTACACAAAGGCAAGTGCAGAGGTTTAAACTCTCATGCTATTTCTGGTAGCATGAGAGTTTAAGGTGATGCCCGACATTGTTAAAACAAAGACTAACTTGAAACAAACAAACAAAAAAAAAACAGCAAGGTACCTTGATGTAGTGGCAAAGAATATATAGAAAGTCACTACTCGTAGAGAGAAAGTAAGGGTCTTTTTCCTATTTGGTGAAAAGACTCAAAATATACACCAAAGCTCTGCTCACCATTAGCTAGTATGATGCCTTAAAATTTGCCTGCTTGGTTTTGCTTTCACAAGTATTAAATAGTTTTGGGTTTATAAGGATTTACAGCAACACTGGAAAATGAAACAAAATGGTCATGCTTAGTGGAGTAATGGCTGATAGATATGATACATTTTATGGTGTCTGTTGTTCAAGCATTGTCAAATTAGTGATAAGCATTTGGTTTTATTGTCCATATTAATAGTGGAAGTTCAAAACTATTAATATGAACTATCTCTGCATTATGTTAAAGCTAAATTTTTTGAAAAAAAAAAAAAAAAAAAAAAACTAATAAAAGAAACCAACATGTAATTTATTTTATATCATTGCAATGTACCAATGATATATTTGACAAGCTAATGCTGTAATACTGATGTATTTATAAACAAGTGTTCATGTTAGAGTGCCTTAATTAGACTGGCCTGAAAGAAATGAAGGAGAACCTTTCCAATGCTGATTTGGGAAACATTGTGGAGTCAAGATGCGATATACTGACCAACAAAAATCAAAGAAGACTAAATATTTAAATTCATTTCAACAGTGTTCCAACAAAACATTAGTTTTAATTAGTCTGCAACCAGGTACACTGCAACATTTTTTTGTTTGCTTTTATGTTACTGTTCCTCCTGGGAGATAATTTGTTTTGAGTTGTGAATTAAAGGTTGGACAGTTTAGAAAAATACAAATGTCACAAACTTCTGGCATTTCAATATGTTTGTACACTTCTGAAAACTAGTTGGGTATCGAACTGTGATTGACATGTATGGTTCTTCTGTTTTTGTCTTATTTACTTGTAATAACACACATTGGAATGGAGACTTTCACTTCTGCATACAGCAACAGAAGTAATTAATTAGAAATGTGTTTTGACTAAAAAGGTATTGAGATGCTGATTTACATAATTTAAATCAAACATGCATATGCTTTGAGAAAATCTCAAAATAAACAAATCACTCATAGAAAAATGCTTGTAAAGAACATGAAAAGTCGTCAGACTTGTTCATTTTACTTGCATATACCCAATTCAAATCAGATCTTGTAATTTGTTCATTCATTGAATCACATTATGTAAATTGAGACCCTTATTCTTTCTTTTATTTTTACCATCAGGTACATAAACACACCACTTGTTTCATTAGGGGTCTTCAGTGAAAATGCCCCAAAATGAGTCCCACCAAAAACCTTCTTTGTTAAGCCAATCATAGGAAAAGGCAGATCTGCATAACCTCACATCTGCAGAGGAGCAAATTGCAGGTGGTGGAAATGCCAGGAACGCACCTCATCATTACATGGCTACCTAAATGGCACCGTCTCAGTCCAGAAGAGGTTCAGGTTTGATTCATCTCTGTAAACATGAGATTATACGCTCTGCAAGAGTAGCTGATTTCATTCTTAATGCAGATTGTACCCTTTTCGGAGGCCAGGAGATGTTATCCATTTTCCTGAGGGAAAATTGTTCGAAAGAAAGAGAAAGTAAACTCGCTGCCAAGGCTTTTCACCCACAGTGAAATGCTTTTCTTAATACCAAGGTTGCTGTAAAATGATAATCTATTCTTTGGATATACTGACTCTTCACAACAACGATGTAATTGCTATAAAAACTGTTCTGCTGCAAAAATCTAGTTTTGGTTTAGGGCTTGTAAGTTTTAAAAGGACAAATGTACTTCCTTGTAGTTACTTGCTTCCCTTTGTCTTTTACATCATTGCTTTGGGAGCACTACTTGATAGGTTGTCATGGCAACTCAAGGGGGGAAACTGACCCTGCTTCCAGGCTCAAAAAAACAACCATCACTTTCTCCATCTGTCCTCAACTAACACATTTGTTGTACTTCTGCTTGTTTCTGAATATCTTGATCCCTCCACTTGTCTGCCTAAAAATAATTATTTTCTGAAGGGATATGGGAGAGAAAAGTTGGAATAATTAGGCTTTTTTTTACATTAGCTGGATTAAAAAGCCCTAAAACTGCACTGATATAGTTAATCTGGTCCTTATTGACAAAGGAGTTCATCTGAAGCTCACATTAAATCACACCAACTCCCCTGACAGTCTAGTCACAGAAACAGCAGCATGAATGAGGAGAATGAAGAATATATAATTTATTAGGGGAAAAGAATGGTTGCCATATTTAGAAGTGGCACTGCAGAAAAAAGTGAGTGAAATAAATTTATGTTGTTTAAGTCAAGACACCTGCACAGAAAACTGTCATGGTTTGGCGAATCAAAATTAAACATTTATGAATAGCTGCTGAATAGTGGTTGAGACTTTTCTGTGAGTCTGTAAAATATATAAAACTGGATAAGTGTGGCACCAGTTCTGAGCTTGATATGTTCTTGCTTAGTAAAAAAGAATAATTAAAATCAACTTTAAGTGAATTAATAAAATAGATATGATTAAAGAGGGCGTGTTTCTTTTTACCCAGACAGAATATAAAGCTATTTCAATTATTGTTTAGAATTTAATATTTAAATATATTTACGCAGTAACAGACTCTTTTTTTAGCATTCATCTTTGCACAATAGCTCAAGCTGAGAAATACTGGAAGGAGAGAGCATTGGTGGTCATCAATTTTTATGTCCTACAAAGTCATCTGAACTGGATTGTTTGATCAAACCATACTCTACAAGCCCTGTTTGCTGCGTTATTTGGTCTTCATTGTGCTGTTTGTTCAGTATTGATCTGTAGCAACTTTAATGCCTTCACATAATAACTCTATTTATATTGAAAATATACAACTATACAACTTAACAATTTACTATGTGGTGACTTTTAAAGGTTATCGGGTGTACTTGATTTTCTGTAGGAGCATCAGAGTAAAGCTGGACGATTCCAAACACATCACACTTGCCATGTGCCTTGGTCCATAGACTTCCTAATTATGTACTGCTTTGTGTTGACCTGGAACAAAAAAATCTTAGTAGAAAAACATTATTTTTAGTTCAAACATGACAAAATGATAAAGTTTTGTCCAATGCACTGTAAATCCAATTTTAATCAATTCTGTCAAGAACTTTCTTAGCTTTTTTTTTTTTAAACAAATTCTAATATTGTTCTGCTTAAGTATTGCAGCTGTTAGAGAACAAAGAAAAATGTTTGTGGCAATGTGTGAATATATCATTCCCATACATCTGTTCCTTCTGACAGACGAGGAAGTATGGCGCTGTCAGTTCCTGTTCATCCTCAACATCCATCAAAACCACACACCTGAAATACTGGGAGTTAGTATTTCACACAGGGTTTAATAAACCTACACATTACAACCAGTTAGTTTCTTCTGATGCTGCACTCAGTCAGCCACATCAACATTAATGCAAATGAATTCATCATTACATGAACACCTGAGCAGACTGTGCTTGACTGGATCCACAACTTTCATAAGGACAGACAGCCAATTAAACATTTAAACACAAGACAAGCCATTCAGGCTCATTTTAGATGGTGGAGGTGGGTGGGGGGAACCCCTGGCTCCAGGTAATGTGACAACAGGAGCATAAAGCCTCAAAACTCTGGGTCATTAAACTGGGTCATCTACTCTCTGTAGACAACTACCAACAGAGACTGAAGAACAAACAGCTGCATATTCTGCATGAAGAAACCTTGACATTTAATAAATACAACACGTTTAAAAAGAACATTTCTGAAAACAGTGCTTATCAACAGATTTTAAATCAACCCTAAAAACACAAGAACAATTTTTCGACTTTGTTTTTGGAGGTCAAAAGCTGGAATGTTTCTGGGCGCCACATGGCTCAGTGGTAAAGCATGTGGCCCATATACAGGCTACAGTCCTCAACTCAGTTGTCACTAGTTCAATTCCCCAATCTGGGCATTTGCTGCATGTGCTTCCTCTTGTCCACCTAGTGTTGAATTAAGGCTTCTAGTGTCATTTAAAGCTTAAATAAAATAAGCTTCAATGACTAACCCTGTGCCATTGTCTGGCTTAAAAGTATTATTTGGGTGGCTGTGCAAAATGTTTACAACAGATTGGTCAAGTTAACATTTTTTAAGGATTTAGGAATGGAAATCTTCATGAGTTTCTATGAAAAGCAAACTCAAAAGGTAAAACATAATGAACAAACTCAATACAGCTGAACAGAATATGATGCTGAAAAAAAACCTGTTCAGTTATAACAAATGCTAAAGTCTGTCACATGCTAGCAGTGCTAGCTAAGATGACAAGCTATCACTACAAGCTAATGCTGTAATGCTAAAGTCTGTCACATGCTAGCAGTGCTAGCTAAGATGACAAGCTAACACTACAAGCTAATGCTGTAATACTGATGTTTGAGCAATTTAAAAAGGGTCAGTAAAGGACGACATAAGTTAACACTATGCGCTCAAATATTGCCTTTATGTTGTGATTAATAGTTTTCATTCTTACCTAGAAAGAACCCTGTAACTTCAAAAATGGCAATCATACTCTTTAAAAAATCTGTGGATTCTGGTTTTGGTACTGTTTTTTTTTTCTGAAATGTTGCTAAATATAGCAAGAAAGTTGCTGAGTTGGTAACAGTGAGTTGACTATTGTTAATTACAAATGTGCAGATATGATGGACTGGTCTATCAGCCAAGCCTCTCACAGTAGAACAAAAGAGCACAGTGGCTGATTTTTAGACCTTAGCTGAGGTAGATAAGATTGGGGGATAACATCGGCTTCACATGTAAGTATAGACCAATCATTAATCTCCCAAAATTAGGGACTGATTTATTGATGCACCCCTACAAAAAGTGTTGCACAAATATTAAAAATGGCCTTAAGTATTTTTCTTAAAGTCAATACTGAGTTTAAAATTTTAGTTTCATGACAACTCTAGTAGGAGGGATGCATCACTCAGCAATCATCATCAGCACCGAGGAAGCCCCAGTGAGCCGACAAACAAGACACCACGCAGCTATATGCCCCACACAGAGGTAAGTTATCACTGAAGCACAGGTCAAGCCTGTAACCCGGTTCCTGTGATGGTCATACAAACCCTCGGAAGCGAGACTGTCCAGCACCAAGCAGGAGAAACCTCTGCAGAGCTCCCAACATGCTGGGCAGGCAGGAGCTCAGTGTGGTAGCTGAAAGAAACAAGGGAGGGATGGCACATTACCAACCCACCTGGTTAGCTTCCCCCCTTGAGGTCAAGAGGGAGGGATTCCCATAAGAGCCCAGTTTAATTTTGCAGCCAACAGTCGACCTGACACACCCCCAGAACCCATAGGCAGCCAGACAGGAACCCAGCACCCTGGGACATGGTCCGAGCACCTACACAAACAACAGCACACCACGGGGGCCGGCCCCCCGCCAATGTCTTCCTCCTGGAACTGAGTAAATAGGCCATGGCATGTAAATTGTGACTTTTTCGAGCCGCTAGATATTCCAACACCTAATTGGTTGTACACTAGAACGGCTACTATGAAGAAGATTTTATGCATCCTACATGAAACTTATGCTAAGATCATTTCTATGTCTCAATCTACACCGGGTTTTGACAAATGAGGCCTATTGTGTCATAAATTGTTTTATTTATGGCATCGCTGCTCTGTCTCTTAATAATAATAAAAAAAGCAAAAGGATGTGTGAGATAATTTGTCTTAATGAGAAGGATACAATTCTGTCTGCATGTCAATGCCGACAGATGGATCCCTGTTGGAAGCAAGTCGCTCTGTGTCTGTCTGCATGAAGAGATGAGCCACAGTAAATGTTCATCAGCCACCTTTATCTATTTTCTGTCTCAGTGGAGAGTGGAATGATGTGTAATCATCATCAATCCGCTCCCTGAACATAATAATGTTATTATTAGAGTGTGGCTGCTCACAGTGCAATACAAGTGAAGATGATGTGTATCTGTAAAGTTCAGGAGTGACTGTGTGGCTCTATCCTAATGATGAGTAATCCTCTCTGATGGCAGATAATGGGGGCACCTGTGAGCACGATCTATGTAGCAGATCCCAGCATCATCGGCGGCCTCCCTCTGCTTCAATCAGTCCTTTGTGGTTGATTTCCATGTTATAGTTTCTGTTCCTGCAACTTTAGCCAGTGATATACTTATAATGTCCACAACTCATTTTTACAAGATAAAGGTGTTTAGAGGAAGAAAATGGAGCATTGGGACATTAAACAATATTATTTTTCCCATTTTGTGTCAGTTGTCTGTTTTTAATATCAATGCACTGAATCCTCAGCAGCCTGATAAGCATTTAGGGTATGATGACCAATTTGCTTAGAATAAGTAATTGAAGTCAATTGTTTTGATACAATCAAATGGTGTTCCTGGGATAACTTTGATTTACTAACTTTCATTATAAGTTAAATTTGACAGAAGTGAACTGGAACGTATGTAACTAGATTTGAATCTGTTTCTATGACTGGACTTGTATACGTCTGTATCTAAATGTGATCTGTTTGTCTTTTACAGTGTCTTGAGATTACATCAGGCCAAACTACAACAACATACTTTTCATATTTAATAGAGGAGGATTGGAGTAATCCTACATTTATTTTCGGTGCAGCTGCCAAACGTACATAGAGTCATAGCTCTGTTGAGCCATCCATTCCAGCAGCTCTCAGCAGAAATGACTTTAAGGGATTCTACATAAATAAAATTGATTCAACAATTGTTGGCATCCTCTCGAGTGATAATTTTATCCTCAGTAGAGAGAGGCAGCACTGAATGTAAGTGTGAAACCTGATCTGAGTTTGGACTGTTTTCATTTAATTGAGCTTTTGCAACTAAATGAAATATTATCCCAAATATCAGCTACTTCCAAACCTTCAACTTGCATGTTAGATCCAATGAAATCCAAACTGAAATCATTCATTCATTAATTAAAGAACTCCATAGTTTTCCTTAATTAAATTTGAAAGGACACCACCTTTTTTTGCTAAAGAGAGAAAAAAGAATAGGTATCCTAAAAGGGAGGCAACCAGAGAATCAAACCTCATCCAATGTTTGGAGGTAAAAAAAAAAAAAAAAAAAAAAGGTTTTCTAGTCTCTAAAGTGAGTTTTGGGTTTGCATATGGCTCTGCTCCAATAGAAAACCATCAAGGAAGCTTTTCTGGAGGCCTTCTAATCAAATTTCAAATAACCTCACTACATTTCCTTCTCTCAAATGAACCTCTTCACCGCTTCTCTAAGGCAAAGCCCAGACCATCCAATTCTCATTTTAGCCTCTTTTATCCTGAACCTGTTACTTTCAGTCATGATCCCGCTCTCATAACTACAGCTGAGGCTTAGGATGAAGATGCATCAGTATATTCAGAGCTTAGTGTTTCACAGTCCGTCTTCACTACCAAATACCAGCATAAAGCCCTTACAGCTCCAGGCAAGACCCGATCAATCTTTCCGTCTCCTGCTCCATCCATTGCACTCAAATTAGAAGAAACCTGTTTAGCTTGGTAAATACAATTATCCATTTCTGTTGTCTCTTGAGGCTGAATGAAAGCCAATAAACCAGATTATGAATTACAAGGTTATGTTTTCTGTACAATGAGTTGCTTTCAAGATGCAGCCTGAATCAACCCTTGATTTCCACCTTTCACTTCCTTGGATTCTTATTTAGATAAATTGGGTTTCCTTTAGACAAAATAAAGCATCTCAAAACAATAAGCTCACCTCTCAAAATGGGGACACTGTGTACATTAAGACACAGGACAAAGTTAGTCTTAGATTTCGTTGGCTTTGAACAACTTATTAAATTAACTTCCAAAATAATTAAATATTTAACCTAAGCAGAAGACCTTTTAAGTAAACTAATATTCAGATCATACAAGGTATGTTTGACCTTAACAACTTGATTTCAATATCAACTCTCTAAATCAGACCACACTTATTGTTTTCCATTTAGTCTTTAGAAGATTATTAACTGAGAAATTAATCTTTATTCTAAAACTACTTGATCAGTTGCTTTGCCAAATATCCCAATGTCTTTTGACATTCAGGTACACATAACTATAACAAAATATTTGTTTAAAGTATGAAAGCTATTTTCTTGACAGCACAAAACCATAGGAAAGCGCTATCTTTATCAAATTAATTTTAAAAAAAAACATTATCTACAGTCTGATGGTGAGTTTAGCAGTAGATAAAAAAGGAATGATTCTAGTTCAGTGTGCATACATCTCTGAGCCATGTTTTTATGCACACATGAAAACATTTTAAATATTACCTCCAGTTACAGCTGTGATGTTAGCATGGAATTGCTTTATGTTATACTGGCCCTTATAAAACAGAACTCATTTATCAAACAAAGCCTGCATAGCTCTCACTGAAATAAAGAATATTAAACCATAAATCAAAACTGTCGCTTTAAAGCTTTTAGGGTATTGTTGTTATGTAAATGTATACTTTTTTAAGACCCTCTAAAGGTTTTTCAACCCTTGAACTGCTACAGGTTTTCAAAAAGACTTAAACACCTCCCTGATTGGCAAAGATTTTCTTAAAGTTTAAAAATAGACTTGCTCTAAGTCTACACCTCTGTTTGGGTTATTATAGATAAATCCACAAATATGTGGAATGCCCACATCCTGCCTGAGGTGGATTGGTTCACCTGGCTGAGAGTGTACTGTCCACACAGAAAGTCATGTTTTTCTCAAGCTGGTTTTACGTCCCCCCTGAACAATGTTAAACACTATGAGCTGTGTAAGGATTTTAGACTCCTCTGTGGAAACACACACAACCAGTGGCCTGAAAGAAAGAAGTTTGGGTTTCTGAAGAAAAGGTTTTGCAGGTCAAGTAGAGAAGGGCAGACAGATAGGATGACCACCAGAGAACATTTTCTCATTCCAATCTAAAGCAGGCTTGGTAACAAAGTAATTATTTCAGGATGATAATGTATCGGTCCTCAGGGCAGATGACATTCAAACTTTTTCTCAGGAAAAAAGATCAGCATGTCCAGCAAAGATCTCAATACAATTCTACACTGGTCTGCAATGGCTAAGTGAGAATGCTGCAACTTGCTTTAGGAATAATTTTGCTTTATTCATTTTATTTGTCAATTTAAAGAATTTAACAGGTTTGAAAAGAGGGAGTTTGTCAAGCCGTGTATGATGGATTTTGATCCATAACATGTTTTATTTCCCCCACAAAGGTGCGCTTTACAAATCCAGACACATTTTAATAAGGCATAACTTTAGCTTTTAACAATTTTGAACTTCTACAAAATGTGCTGAAGCAGGTTTTTTTTTTTTTCACAGAATCTCACATAACTGAGACTGACTGCAAACAAAGCTACAGCAGAAACAAAAATCATCCATTCATGTTGGGGAAGCAACTTCTGTCAGGCAACAGGGTTTTGGAAAAACACATTTGTGAGTGGTAAAGTAGGACTGTCTGTTTATTGGCAACAGATGCCGTATTAGATGCCATCTGCGGGGTGGACATCAAATGTAACTCGACAGGAAAAATCAGTGAAGTGTGTCAGACATACAGAAGCAGCTGAGATATGGGAACAGAGGTGAGACCGCACGTGTGAAGGGGAACAATGAGGGAAAATACCATTTAAATAAGAGGCAATTGGCTCTGTTGGATGCACAGGAGATTATCTTCTATCACTCAAAAGGTCTACTGTTTTGACAAGAAACACTTCACCTGGCACTCAGTTCTGTTCTGACATACAATGCCTTGCAAAACAAAAAACTAAAAAAACAATGAACCCCCATGAACATTTTCAGCTTTGTTAAAATGACAGCAAGAATTAGAATTTTATGTAACAACAAAGAGTAATGCATATTTGTGAAGTGAAGAAAAAATAACAGACTGTTTCCAATTCTCTTTTTAGAAAAAAATCTGTATTGCACCTGTATTCAATCCCATCTACACAACTACCTCTAAATAAAATCCAGTGGAACTCAGTGAATTAAGAAGTAACCTAAATAGTTACACACTCCACCTGTGTAAGACATAATCTCACCATTAGCACCTCAGAGATTTCATTAGCGAACAAACAACTTCGTGGAGATCAAGGAACACAGCAGCGAATCAGAGGTAAAGTTGTAGAGAAGTTAAAGGCAGAGTTATGTTATAAAACAATGTCTCAAGCTTTGGACATCTAATAAAGCATCCATTAACTGAAAATAGAAATAGGATGACAACAGCTAACCTACGGTCATTTACCTGAACTAACTGGCCAGGCAAGGAGAGAAATATTCTGAGAAGCAGACAAGAGCCCAATGGTAACTGGATGAGCTGTAGAGGTCCAAAGCTCAGGTTGTAAAATACATCAGCGGAGCCACTATTAGTCATGCAATAAGAAGGAAAGGTGTTAGAAGTCATATGAAGAATTTGAAATAAACCAATCAGGGGCCAAAGCAATGTGGCAGTGTGCAATGTGCATCTGTTGATTAAACACCTGCTTATGTGCAAATAAAATAACACACATCTTGTTTGTTTTGTCTGAATGTTTACGTCATTTTGATCATTTCTAATGTGTGTATTTCTCTGTTGCTTTCTCTGCCTGTTTCTGTTTCTAACTCCTGCAAAGGACTTTGTGTTACACTTGCCCGAAGAAAAAAAAAAGTTCACTGTTTCCCAGTGGAAGAGAAAAACCATCAGCCTCAATACAGTCCATAATGAGTAGACTCTGAGTTGAACACACCACTGTTGAAGCAAACTAAGCTACTCTGGCACAAAAGGTGATATCTGTTAGACTAAAACAAACCGATGAACCAACAGTCCCTTCACTGAGCTCAGCTAGTAGGCGACACCTGAGTGCAAAGTAGAAGCTGAGGGAAACAGCTGCACAGGAATGCTTCTGCGGGGGCTGGGGGAGACTTTAGGGAGGTTAACTTTGGTGTCATGGCAACAGTGGGTCATAAAGCCTCATGGGAGGAGAACAGAGGTATGCTGTAACCAGGGGCAACTGAGATGTTACTGAGGTTGTATTCCTGCTAAGAGAACCAGGTTTGGTACCTTATTACAGAACATGCCAGGATTCCCCCCTTGACCACTCAGTTGGTAAAATGCAACTAGAAAAACTGACAAAACTTCTGGTTATGAAATATATGTCTGAATGCAAGTGAATAACATACTTTACCTTAGCAGCAAAATTCAGAGAAGTCCAACAATTGAAAGGAAAGTGATCAATAATCGGAGACTAAAAAACTAAGAGACCTTTAAAGCAAGTTATTATGCAGATGACACATTAATTCAGACACACCCAGCAAGGCCACTGTGTTAATTATACGGCACATAAATGTCATGCCTTAAGTGCCCCTGTTGCTTTAAAGCTCACAGAAGAAGACCCCCACTCTTCCAATGAAGCACACAGAAAGCGTGAACAGACAAACCAGAGTGCATAGCACAGATTCAGAGTGGCGGCTCCCAGCCACCTCCGCTGCTCATTAAACACAGAAGCAAGTTGAGATGTAGCAGCTACCGACTGGTTCCTTCCCAATATAAAGTAGAGCTCATAGAGGAACAAATACATCAGATTTTGTTCAAAATGAGAGTCAACTCTGCCTGTCGTCTTGTGGCACTGCGTTTGCACAAGTGAAAGCCTGCTACCTTCTAAAAGTTTCCAAACCAACATGCTCCCAATGAAAACCACCATTAATTATTAAATCATCAATTAACAGATTCACTTCAAATTTTGGAAAGCTGATTTCTATTTCACAGTACGCAACCAGGATTACTGCTGCCGGACCTGTAGAATCATGGAAACTCTTAAATATAACCTATTTGACACCATGAAGTAGGCTAAAAGATATGAAAAAGCAGCAAAAAAATCTGAAAGAATTTGAGAACAAATCAAACAACTCTTTCCTTCAAGAATCTGGAAAGGGTCACAAAAACATTTATAATGCTTTGGGATTTTAAAAAACTAGAATAAAAAATATAGAATTGTGATTCCCAAGAAAACAGCATTTCAGACAAAAAAACTAATTTCATACAGATAATCCAACATTGTGGATTATAATCCAAGGTTGCTTTGCTTCTTCAGGATGGAAACATGAATTCAGCCTTCTAGTAGAAAATCCTGAAGGAACGTGGATCTGGAGAACACCAGCAAGTCCACCTCTAAGAGTTGTTTAATGTCTCATATTCATTCAAAGGCCACAGTGAAAAGAAACTTCCATAACTTCTCTTGACCAATGATTCGATGACCTGAGCGGTGCGGGTATAAATGCAAGGTATTCCACAGTCTATGTAGCCACAGCAAATGCCTCTTCTTTTTCACTATGATCTTGGAACATCGAGGAGAAACTGGCTGGTTGGAAGCTCTGTGGATGCTGAGGAAATCACATAGCTAGGAGGGGTTAGTTCAGTCCTCGACTCAGCCGTCTCAGCTCTGAACCATTTGTAAAAACTTCAAGGATGATTCATTTAGCCATATATAAAGAATGAGAATATTGTACAAGAGAGGTCATACAAGCATGGCTAACCTTCTCAAGAGCCTTAAATGAAAGTTAAAGCTCTGATTTAGCAATTAGTCATAATTGGAAAAGGCTTGACTTGATGACAGCACTTATGTTTATCCAACTGAAGAACTATCCAGATAAACTCCCCATTTCTTCACTGCAGAATAGAAAAATATTTGCACTAATTTTGTAATAGTAGTCAATTTGTTACCACATCTATCAGTTAGCAAATCTCACTGGTTGTCAAACTTGTTAGATATTGTCAAGATCTAAGTATGAATGTCATTATTTAGTAGAAAATAAGTTCCTGGTTCACTATTGTCTGCTATGATTCATATGGAGAGTTCCAGAATTGTTCTCCACAACTCTTTTGATTAGGTCCTGATTAAACAAAACCCAATGTGATCAACAATACACTAAATATGTCCATGTTTATAAAGAAATTAGTGCAAAGATGTTAAATACCACTAAAGGTTTCAAAACTACCACAACTTATGCTTCTGGCACAGTTTGAAACTGGATTTGCAGAAGAACTCAATTAAATTGTAATTAGATGGCGTTTGACTTTGGAGTGCGATATTTTTTACCATGCCTAGGATGGACCAACACCCACAAAGGGTACCCAAAAGAAAGAAATAAACTGGTTGATTGAGTGTTAAACTTGTCCTACCATTTGGATGCTAACTAAACAGATCTCTGAACAGTTAAGGGACTGTAAACTATCAGAGTCCATTTTCCGTCTTGAACTTACACTGTCATTCTGTCGAGTCATGATTCAGCCCCACCAGTGAACAAAAAACTTTTATAAGTCCAGCTAGATAAAAATAGAAAAACAACAAAAATCTATTTATGTCTAGGAATTTGTTCGATTCCCCATCCTTTTGTTTAATAAATACAAAACTTCATAATACTTTTCACTCAGTGCTTCCCTTATCAACTAACCCTCGGGTACACATAAACACCCACATAATAAACGGCAGCCTGCAGAATAACTCGGCGTAATCTGTCTGGGGCACAACGCCGCCCTGATCTCATCACTGCTTGTTTGTTCAGTTTCTCAAGAGGGTTTCAAGAGAGCGTGTACGTGTGAGGGGGCGAGGTGGTTGAAAAGGTCACATCAGCGAATCGATGATTGCCTCTCATATTTCCAGCAATAAAGCAGAGAATCTGATTGGACTGATTAAAGTGCTTTGTTCATGATTGCTTGTTTATACTCAATTTCTTTGGGCTTTTAGTTTTTATCTTTGCTTTTTTCTCTGGCCCAAAATTTGTTCAGCAGCAGTCTCTAGTTCAACTACTTGAAAAATGTTTTATAAAAATGAGGGAAAGCTTAAAAGAAAGTGATAAAAGGCAGTTTTTATAAACAAAAAGAAGTAGATTTTCAGATTCTGACAGTTTAAGTTTGCTTAAAATTAAAGGGTTACTTCTCTTCTCTTATTTTTCTGTCATAGTGAGGAGAAAAGCTTAAACAGGTATAGACAGCTGAGAGAAGATGAGAGAACCGACAAGTCCAAATGGACTGCATTCCCACAGGCAGCTCAGATATATTTCTTCACAAATATCAATACCAACCTTTTCCACCTCACAAGTAAAAAGTTGGCACATTTCAACTTCTTGTGTAGCAGGGCTAACAGGCTAAAACTACAGAGTCCCAAGGGCAGCCATGATGGAATATATGAGAGCTATCATGTTGCTATGGTGATCCCCACCTTTTCCAGAACCTGAGCAATCGTTTTCCTCAGTAAACATGTCTACAAATTGAGCTTCAATACAAAAACTCAAAATGTATTTAAAGAAAATGTAGGAAATATGTCTCTCTAAAGAAACACGTTTATTCATGTCCTACATTTTGCAGAAGATCTGGGAGGATAATGAAAACATTTACTTCCAGGTCTGAAGAATAAAACAGACGTTATAAATAATTTGAGGAACAAATTTCAGGCTGGGTGTGTAAACGTTGTGCCCTGAGGCACAAATGTCATGAATGCCATTAATTTTGGTCTTTAAATTATATATTGAAACCACAAAAATGATGACACCTTTAGTGTTTTCTAATGACACTGCGGCATAGAGATTTGCAGTGGTTTTTATCTAATCCAAAAGAAATTGAAATTGTAAATAGAGGCTGAAAATATATACATATAGTTTTATTTAATTTGTGCTTAATTTGAAGTTAAGCTAATAAATGAAAATAATGTGGGGTAGTATTATTCCCACCACTATGTGCAGTGCACTAAGTACCACTGGTAGCAAAACAGACTCCCAGCATCATGCCACCACCACCTTGCTTGACAGTTTGTGCGGTACAAAAGTTTTAAATGACAAATTTAAACTTTTGGACAGCCCCTGCCCACTGCACAATGAGACAAACCTATGGAAAGTATAACAAAACTTTAAAAGTTTTTGAATTATATTTAGGTAGAATTTACTTTTTATAAATATTGAGCCACAGACATTTTTTCAGTGAAAACAAAGAACTGATTTTGGCCTAATCCACTGAATATCCACTCCAGTTCCAGGTGAATATTTTTTAAAAACTAATGTCAGACAGGCTGATTCTTTAAATTTCAAAAATTAAATTTAAAAATTAAGCTAATTCTCTGAAAACAGTGATGTGCTTCACAGATTTGTCTTTGTCAATGTTATAGCTTACATATATAGAAAATGTCAATATTATGAAAAAGCTATATATAATGCAGAAAGTATTTTAAATTATGCTACTGTACTGTACAATATGTCCACTTAGTACTTGGTTGGGGTTTGTTTTCCATGAATTACTTTGTCAGTGCTGGGTGGGATGGAGGCCATCAGTCTGTGGTTCTGCTGAGGTGTTCAGCAGAAAGGATTTTGGAAAGGATTTAATAGCATTTTTCAGCTTGTCTCCATTGTTGGCTCCGTTTCATTTTCCTCTTGACAATAATACATAGATTTTCTGCGGGGCTTAGGTCAGACCAGTTTGCTGTCCAAATTGGTCATTAAACCAGCTCTTGGTACTTTTGGCAGAGTGAGCAGGCACCAAGTCCTGGGGGGAAATGAATTAAGCATCTCCATAAAGTTTGTGAGCAGTGAACCATCATCAGCAGACACCATGGCTCTGCACTGACAGCAGAACCTTCTCACTGGACCTGAAACAACATTGATTATGTCTTTCTGCTTTCTTCCTCCAGAGTCTGGTTTTCAAATAAAAACAAATTTTACTTGCATCCGAAAAGAGGAAAGTGGACCACTTAGTAACAGGAGAGTAAATTTTCTTCTTAATCCAGGTAAGACACTTTTGTTGTCTCTGGTTCAGGAGCAGCTTTACACAAGGGATGCAATAGCTGTAGTTCATGTCCTGGATTCCTCCTGTGTGGTGGCTAATGTAGCACAGCCTCAAGGTTCAGGTTTTTGGACTCTTCCCTAAAGGAATGGGTTTTCCCAGCTGTAGTTACCCCCATTTCTTCTTTAACTAAACCTTTTCCTTCCAGCCAACCTTCCATTAATTTGTTTGGATATCGCACAGACAGCTTCTTCCGTGACAGCCTTTTGTGGTTTATCCTGTAAGTGGAGGGAATCACTCCCTGTCTGCAGGAAAACACATCTATAGTTTTCTTCATGATCGAATAGACTATAACAAAACATTTTTGTAACACTTGTGATATTCCTATCTTCTAAAAATCATCAAACTCAGCACAAATAAGGATTCAAAATATTATTGTGTGAAATAAATCTATATCATATCAGGGTATCTTATATCCAACTAACTGTACTGACCAAAACTTTTTTTTTTTTTATGGTAGATCTGATCCCAGCACAGTGAAGGGCAGAAAACACCAGGTGAGGAAAAATGTCTTCAAAGAGCGTCTTAACGTTCAGCCTTTGATCCAAATCCAGAAGACCGGGACAGCAATCCTCCTCTATTTGCCTGCTGTCACGGTCTCTTACGCAACCTGTCCAGAAACCTTTTTCCATCCTCAACATGTCCATCTCATCTGTCCTGCACCACATTTAAAACTTTTTAGATCAAATAAAGTTAAGATGTTGACCTTTTAATCATAATTTATATTTAAGTTAGGTCAGCCTGACTTTTCTCCACATAATGTTCACATATTCACGAGTGGAGTTCCTACAAGGTCAATGACCACCTCCATATTTGACACCTATTCTCATCTTCTATTTGATGTTTTATTGACAATTATCACAACGACCTCGACCTGACAGGCTGATTCTTTAAATAATAAAAAAGTAGCAGAGTTAACATTGTGGAAGTATCTTTGTTTTATCAGCACAAGCAGAAAATTATGGAACAGGCGACACCAGAAATACTAGACAATATTAAATGCACTTAACTCTCTTAATACCGCAGAAGTGCCAGTGCTATGGTATTTTTTTTTTCTGTTTTCTTCAGAGCTAATTTTTCAGACGTTCCTCCTTGTGACTCTGACAGAGCTTTTTTCCATTCAGCTCATCTGTCTCCATTCCCTCTCTGGGACCTGTTAGCGGCATTGTACTGTGATTAAAGACTGCAGGTAATTAGATACACATGACACCAATCTGACTGAAGACCAGCTGAACTGCCAGCAGACAAAGCTAATGTTCCAGCAGGTGAATAGTCACAGTAAAAATTTTAAAATGAAAATGAACTCTCAACACGTTCTGCAGATATCTCATTTTGACAATCACTCCAGTTATTTCAACTGACCGTTTCATGGTAATTAGGAGACTTGACTCTTTAGGATGAAAAACACATAATACTTTTATATTACCGTATTCCCAGACTATAAGTAACTCTGGATTATCAGTGAAAAAATGTCATGAAGAAGAAAAAAAAACATAGTCACTTTTATTTTGAAATTGGCAAATACAATAGAGATGGTTGCAATGCGTGAAGCGATCACACAAAATGGCTGCAAAGTAATTTATATTCATCTCCTTGACAACTACCTGGGATGCAGTGGTGGAGACTTCACTGCATCCTTCACAAACCTCTCCTGGCAGCACGTTCTTTAAGAACCCATATGTGGAACCGTTCCTCCAACTCTGGCCATCTTGCTTTTAGCCAGCGATTAGCTTTCCTTGTAGCTGCAGAAAGCAATCTTTACTCCTTTGCTCATATCTGTCAATATTAACATTTAACGCAACAGTAAAAGAAAAATTGTCATAAAAAGGAAAAAGAAAAAATCATATTAGCCCTGTGATTATAGGCCACAGGACTAGAAAAAATATTTTAAAAAAAAGTGTGACAACTTTGTCGTGGCAAACAGGAAGAATAAAAATGATTTCATGACATATCTCCAAACTTAAAGTCTGCCTTAAAATGAAAGGCGTACAGCAGTCAGGGATTTGCTTATCCTTGTGTCCTAATCAAACTACTCCCAAATAGCCTGAACTCAAAACTCAGTCAGCACTTTTCTCGAGCCATTAGTCCAAAATGCAAGGTTTATGAGAAGCAGATGAACTGTCAAACTGAGGGACCAGCTGGCTGATACCAAGTGCATCTGTTAGGGAAGCTCACACACAGCCTTACAAGCTTGTTAATTACTTCCTGGTAGCTACAATCATGGTTCATTTTAAAAATGAATGTTTTGGCATTTTAGAAGAAAACCATTTTTGACAACAATCTAAACAAAAAATACAATTAGTGACAATGTATGTCTACCAAATTTTAACTACTTCTGAAAATGTTTAGAGCTCTTATCCATCCAGCCTTGTTATGCTGTCATTGTTCTGTTGAATAAACCAAACACTTGAAACCCATCAGCAGTCTGCTCTGCCTTCACCTTTACGGTCACCCTGTCTTTCCTCACTGTTCACTCAAACCTTTGCTTCCTTCCACTTGGTGTATTTACAGTCTTGCCTCTTCAAATACTGCAGAGACTGTTGCATCACTGCACATTCTGTTGCTTGAGTCTCTTCACCTCTGCGACTATTTTCGTCTGTTTGAAGGTTATCATTGTGCCTACAGTCACACCCACATTCTGTTGGGTGCTGCATTCATTTCAGCTTCTTTGTATGTCTTCTGATTAGAAAGTCTTTTATAAAATATCGTTTTAGAAAGCTTTTCTCTAAACCACAGAAGAATAAAAACGTCCAACATTGCTAAGAAGGTAACTGATGATTGTATGTTATGTTTACTGTCATTCAAACTAAATCAAGCATATCAACTTTAAGCCATTTCTGACAAAGAGGGAGACTCGTTGCAGTAAACCTGGCCTGTTTCTTAGTAAAGAAATTAAGTTTCTTTAACAAGGTTATTTCCTTGTTGTGTTCACCTCATCGTCACATGGTTTACTTTAGAGAAAACAATATAAAGTCACTCTATAATATTTGTTTTGGGACTGAAGCTTCAAGATTACTTTAGATTAAGTAAATACCCATTTGTTTTTAAATGAAGTGATTGTCTTCCAAATTTATAAGAAACAAGGAGCAAGTATTTGTATTTCCACACAAATACAGACAAATGCAAATGTTTCCAAAGTCCATTTCACAAACAAGACTAACAAATAAAAGCCAAGTTATCAGCTCAAGAGGTGATTTCTACTGTAGGAAGTTTTTATACAAACATATTAAAGGTACATCTACAAAACAAAATTGTTTAGAAAAGACGAAAAAAAAAATCTAGAGTTAAAAATTTGTGTAAACACTGAGCACCTCCTGCTACCCCCAGTTATGACTTGCCAGGCTGACTTCCCATTTCGATATGGCCGCTCCTCGCATCAACAATAGAAAGATGTGGTGGAATATGTTTATTTTTTAAGACATGCATGTAAGAATGTGTCTAAATTCATTTTTACATGTAGCTCCTACAAACTGTACAAATTAAAATTGGAGTTTACCTATGAAACTAAACCTTAAAATTATGTCCATAAGAGGTACTGAGAACAATGTCTATTGGCGATGTCATGTTGAAATTGTCTATGTTAACTGGAATGCTATGTTAAGTGTGACATCAAACCCAACTCAGAGCATAACTCAGCACACCACACAAAACCCACAGAATGAGTACTGATGACTAACTGCAGCAGAAAGTTGGTATCGACTTCAACTTTCAAATTAGGTCAGCAGAAAACTGAGATTTATGGCTGTTCAGGACATAGTTGTCTTCAAATCCTACCAAAAAATGCAGTTTGAGCACAGACACTGTCCCATATCTAAGGCAATAGAGGCTAATAGGCTAAAAGGGGATTTTGTTGTGAGGTAGCTGCACTGTAGATATACAACTGATCCAAAAACATGACTTATATACTGTAATTAAAGAAGGAGATGTTCCACTAAGAATCTCCCCAAACAATTCAATAAGGGTGTTTTCATACATGAGAGACTCGGTTCAATTTGGGACCAAAATTGCAACATTTGATGAATTTTCAGCTGGTACAGTTCTCTTTCATACTGCACTGTTTCAAACAGTAAAACTGGTTGAAAAACCTATTTGTGATTGTAAACAGGAATTTACACAAAACCCTCAGAAGAAGACCAGCGCAACTTCCTTCTTCACAAAATGTATACAAAAATGGAGTAGCGTCAGATTTTAGTGGTTGTAGGATTTCTCTTTTGTCTCTGGAAAAAAGACCACAAGCCATGCATTGTGTCACAGTCCACTTCCTGCTTTTGGAGCGGTCTCTGGTCCGCTTGCATCCATACATGCATTTGAACCGTGCAGTTGAACTTACAGAAGAAGAAATGAACTAGACACAAGAGCAATAATAATGATTTTATGGCATTAAATTAGGCTAAAATTTTCCATCAACAGCTTTTAGACAGATTTAATGTCTAAATGCTGACCTTGAGTAAACATTTATATTTAAAGACGGAAATGTTGATAAAAAGAAAGTTTTAGGAAATATTTTCCCTAGAGACGAAGCAGACACCACAACATATCTGACATTTAATCTGTCATTTCTTGTAATTAAATATTTTATCATGCCCCTTTTTTAACATTTAGATAAGTATTTTGATGTGCTCATTTGCATTTTAATTTCCAGATTTTCACAAGTTAACTGAATTGANGATAGACGCTAAACACATACCAAAACCTCAAGGATGAACTTCATCCATCTTTCATTTCCCCATAGTGCAGCCCCTTAATATCAAAGTCTTGATGGATAAACAGATTTTAGTGTGTCCTTGAAACATTCAGACATCTAATCAGTCATAATGACCTGTGTGTCCCAAGACTCGCTGCAAATGAAATTATGAAATTATAAAAGAAAAACAATCTTGTAAAGAAATAAAACATTGCACATACTGCAATAAACTAAAATAAGCTAGTACTCCAGCTTAAAAAAACATCAGCTCAGATAAAATGTCATTCTAGAGTCACAAAGTTTTAATTAAGTAATTTACAAAAAGTAAAACAAAAATAAAATCAAAGTAGAATGTACAACCTAATGTGAAGATGATGTCAGCGATTACAGAAAACGTGTTGTTGCAGCTGCTGCCACTCGTTCGTGCTGTGAACTACAACGCTGTAAAATGATGCAACTATTTCAGACTGACGGTTACATAAAAACTCCACCAGCTGCATGAAAATGTGTGCCAGATGTATGCTGTCTTACAAGTCTGTGCATAAGTCTACAACCAAGTAACACTGAGCATTTATATCACAGCGACATGTTTGCTGGTTGTATTTCTGACCAACATGAACATGCACACAGCCACACTCCTCGGTTTGCAGTTTCAGCAGCCTAGAGATACACAGAGTGAATGCGAAGCCAGACTTTGACCAAGTGCACCTGAATTCTCACCCCGACATGTGATACTGGCTCTTACTCCCTCGCTCATCTTTATCTCCGTTCTACTCCTCTTCTCTTACTAACCTCGTCATCTTACCCCTATAACTCTCTCTTTTTTTAACAAACTCTCCTTTCCCTGTTAGCATCTCCCTTCCCTCACACTCTCTCATTAAAACAGTTCCCCGGTCCTCACCCAGGAGAGAAGAGCACAAGGGTAAAAATAGCTCTTCCTCGGCTCATTTTTTTTCCCCCCTTCAGCCTGCATACTATGCATCAAATAGCAGCTTTTCCCCGTAATAACTATCATCGCATCTCACCAAGGCTCTTTTGCTATCTGATGCTACAGCAATCCCTCCCAAACACACACTTGAATCTGCCTTTTTAAAGAAATTTTTTTTCACCTGGAACTGAGCTGCTGAAACACCCCAAGAGGCTGTTATCAAAAAGTTTCACACAACCAGACATGTTGTTTGTGAAAGTTCCTTATGCAAGAGGCCGACTCTCAGAAAATGTGATCAGCGGGATTGAAAATGCGTCCTGACT